>VMOF01000220.1:69448981-69731197 GCA_011764245.1 Trialeurodes vaporariorum
GTCGAAACACCTCCCCCCCCCCCCTAGGGGGCTATCGCAAAAATTTCAAACGGCAACCCCTATCTTGTGATACGTCGTTTGAAAGGGCATAAAATTCTAAGACTTTCGGCGCAAACCGAAGGCCGATATCGTTTTTCGTTTTCGATATATCGAAGATCAAAGTTCGATACGGACCCATTTTCAAAAAATCATTACTCCTATTTTTGAAAAGTTGGAATCTAAAAAACTAGGAGTTTAAAATACTCCAAAAATAAGCAAGTCCTTTTCAGAAAAAAATACTGATTTGACACAAAATTTGGGGCTCTTGCGAACTTTTGCTACACGGGATTGTAGAGTTGATTCTTGCATAAAAACCTGTAAAAATGACGATGAGTACACTAAAAAATCACGAAATTCACTTTCAGAATCGAGCTTAGTGGCGGTTCGACGCAGGTATCATGGGAGATTCCTATATTGAAATTGAGACATACCTCTATGTTTCCAAAGAGAAAGTGGCATATTAGATAGGAATCTCCCATGATACCTGCGTCGAACCGCCATTACGATCTTGTCAGTTATGTAGTTATGTAGGTTTATCACTGAATCTTAAATTTTCTCAGTGTGATTTTCGTGATTTTTGCTGGTTTTGACATCAGGATGGACTATTCGTTTGCTCATCACAGCAAAAGTTTGCAAGAGCCCCATTACGGTGTTTTGCAAAATTAAGCTGGAGTATAGTTGTCATTTGGTGCATTTTCAACTGCCATTCCAGCCGCCTAGTAGGGAGCAGGTTATGGTTATTTCATGAATTCGATTGCTATAAAATAGAAAATTCTCAAGGAAGCTGGCACGTAAATCGGAACCTTCAACATGTTTCAAAATTACTCTTGATTCTGTTTCCCGAGCATCACACACTCTCCAAAAAAACCCAAGTATCTCGACACGTGGAGCCTTATCAACATGAAAGTTGATCGAGGAACGAATACGCCATCGATCCCTCCTTCGACAGTTATTGCTATCAATAAGTGCCGACCGATCGAATTTCGATAAGTCAAGAAGATGAGCCCTTCGGTGTTTTATACCTTCTTGAAAGTAAAATTTCTTTCTCACGAGTAAAAGGTAAAAACTAAACACTCGCAGTTTTAAGTTTCGTGATGATTGAACCGGAACCAACCAGGAGTCACCGTGTCTCGAGTCTGCAAGCCGGTTTTATCCTCCAAACTTGTTCTCGGCCACAGCGTTGCCATTCCAGCAAGTGACATTTCATTTACGCTTTCTTTTGTCCAGGAAATATAGAGCATGGGTTTTATAATTCTTATAGGAACCTGGCAACGCTGATTGGTCATCTCCAAAGTATCAACGACATTCAACACACTTTCAGGCCGATCGCATCTTCAGCCCACCGGGCCCAGTTTTATGAGTCGAGCAAAATTATTTCTAGTTGCTAAAATAACTTGTTTTTGTTTAAGAGGAGTTTTCACTTTTATTTTTTTTTTTTATTTTTATTTATTCATTTTTTTCCGAAAAGGAATCCAATGACCCAAATATTTTCGTTGAATTTTGAGTCTACGAAACACGCATAGCGACGTCATTTTGTGCTATTATCAAAATTAGCTAACTCATACAAAATCTTCGATGAATTCGTTGACGCGCATGCTGCGTTTATCATTGAACAGAAATGGGAAAACATTATTTTTCGAATAATCACGAATAATTAACTAAAGTTATTCGCATTATTATGATGTTATTCCTATCAATAAATCGAAGTTTTAACATAACCAGTAGGTATATTCATCTTTCACAGCATGAATGACTGGTACTGTTAAAACTTCGATTTACTACAAGGAATAACATGAGCATGGGCGCAACCAGGATTTCTGTATGGGAGGGGGGCCAAGTTGTCATTTCATATGGGGGGGGGGGGTCTGTGGGTCCTGCCCCGGAAAATGTTGAAAATTTAGCTCTTCTTAGACGCAAAATTAGGCTACTTCTATTCAGAAACTATATTGAATTAGCTCTCGAGAAAAATGAGATTTTTCGAGACTATGCTGATGTTACGGAAATATCTTCATCGCTCGCTGATAGAAAGACGGGGTCTTCAGGAAATCTAGATTTTAGAATAAGATCGAGCGAAATTAACAATTAAGGACATTTCTGTCGGGACAGATGTGTTCCTCCAAGGAAAAATATGTTTCATGACATTGATACTTTTTTTTTAACTCATTTCCTTTCCCATCTTTTCTTTTTCTCTCCTCCTCTTTTCCTCTTCTCTCTTTCTCTTTTCCTCATTTTTCCTTTCCTTTTCTCATTTTTTCCTTTCCTTTCCTTTCCTCTTTTTTTTCTTCCTATGGGGGGGGGGCTTGGCCCCCTTGCCTCCCCCCCTGGGTGCGCCCATGAACATAAGAATGATGTAAGTAATTTTAGTTAAATTGTTCAGGATTATTCAAATTTTTGCTCAACACTTTCGTTGCCCGCCCATTTAGATGCGAATTTCTCTCTATCGATGACAGTATAGCGGTTCGTGAACATCAACATTTTTGAGGCAAAACAAGTAAAGACCAATAGGCACTAATGGGACGAGGGGGGGGGGGCTGACTCACCGGGAACCTGACCCAAATTGTAAGCCGGGCCTTAAGAAGAACAAAAATAAAAGAAAGGGAGGAAGGAAACAGAGCAGAGGAATGAGAAATAGAGAGGAATAAGATGGATGGCAACATCGAACTGACCAACTTTATGAGAGCCGGGACCGTGTGTTCTAATCTCAAAGCGGAAGTAGGTGGAGAGGGGTCGTACTTTGACCACGTATAATGTTGACGCACTACTGCAGGTCTGTATCCGATTGAAATACTCCAACAGGAAATCCCGCAATTCGATCGGAAAATCGTCTTACTTTTATGGGTACCTACGCCTTAAATTTTTACGGTAGACTAAACCGGGACAGGCGCGTACGATAGTAAACTATTTCCGAACTTGTGACTAACGCTATCCGATTCAAATACTTCAAATGCTTCCCGATTTAATGAATGCGCCTTCATTTTTAAAGATAGACTACAACGGTACAGCCGCGTACGAGCATTTTTCCAACCCACAACGCTATTTATTCAAACACTCCGTGACTCCGCTAGAAAATCCTGCAGCTTGATGGAGGTTTTGTTAGGGTCAAGGAGTACCGAGTTTGAACCGAATTGAGGACCGAGACACGCGCTAAACGAGTTCTGATAGGCTATTGATCAGGGGCGTGCCGTGGTTTCCAGAGAGGGGGCAAGAACGCCATCTTGCCACCCTCCGCGAACGAAACAACAAATTTGATGATTTTTTTTTTTTTTTTTCACCCTGATTTTGCCGCCCTCGGAGAGTGCCGCCCGGGGCAGGGGTACCCAACATGCCTCCCCCCCCAGCACGCCCGCCCGCCCCTACTGTTGATTTAACACGGGCAGCTCCTCAAGACGATGCCATCTAGCGGCGACTCCTGGAGACCTGAGGAGTCGATTTACTACCTTACCAATGTTTTTACGACTCTTTTGGAGTCGCGCCACCTGGGAGGGGAGGGAAGTATTGGAATTTCGCAAAGAGAGGCGGAGGGGGTAGGGGTTAAGTAGTCCTTCTACGAGAAATTTTGAGCAACTGAGGCTCTAATCGTGCAATTCTACTTTTTAACTTTTGGATCAGGTGAGGCACTGCCTCACTTGCTTCACCCGGCGAGTCACCACCGGTCGGTGACGACGAACACAGCGACATTTTGTGGGCAACAGTGATTTGGTTTGGGGGGGGGGCAAGGGATCGACACATCCCCACCCAATACCGTCTCTAAACATACCAAGCTGCTTCTTTGAGGTTAGGGTCGTCTTGGTATACATACGTTTACGGAGAATGAAATTTTGGTGAAATGCAAAATCGAGATTTATCCTCTCAAAACATGATTTTCAACTCTTACACTGCTTTGAGGAAGTAACTAAGCCATAAACTTTCATAACTGACGTTCTTTTCCAATTTTGGTTGAACTTCAAAAAACGCGAACCCTAACCCCACTTTTTCAAAAGAAGCAGCATGGTATGAGTAGAGGCGGTATTGCCCCACCCTTAAATAATAGACTATCCACTGGATAAGACTTCCGTTGGATGAAAGAAAGGGAATTTCTCGGGGATTTTTTTTTAACTTATCAAATCAGCCCCCCCCTCCTATTCCCCACCTTAACTCACCTACCCAAGGAAATAGGAATTTTGTGGAGGAAATCTGCTGATTGACCATAAAAAGGCAAGAAATAAAAGTTCATCGGAATTTTTGTTCCCATTCCTGGAGGGGAGCGAGAGTCCAGTAAAAACAGAAAAAAAAACCGCTTCAATAACGCTGAAAAACCTTTGGTAGAAAAATGACCCAGCCAACTTCTTTAGTAGAGCAAACCAAAGGTTTTGCACGCTGACTTAAAGAGATTTTGCTGGGTGAAATCATTATTGGTTGAGCATAAGCATTCAAAACGTATGGTTCTAGGTGAGCCAAAGATTTGATTTCCTCCCCTCTTTGCTGGGTCGATTCTCTATCAAACGCTTTTCACCGGTATGAAAACGTATTTTCTGATTTTAAAGGGGAGAGAGGTAGAGGGGGAGGGGGAGAGAGTGGTAGCGGGGGAGGGAGGGAGGGAGGGAGAGAGAGAGAGAGAGAGAGAGAGAGAGAGAGAGAGGGAGGGAGGGAGGGAGGGAGATAGGGATGTGCAACTGCGTTTTTCCGTCGATGAGGAAGAAGTAGATCCAAAAAAAGCAGAGACAAATAGAGACGGAGCACTACATTAAAATACATAGGGAAGATTTGAAGCACACTGAATTTTCGGGGATTCAACAGATAACATGTAAAACAACAGTCAACACCTTGCCATGAACGCAGATTTTTTTTTTTTTTTCCTTTCAAAAATGTAATTTTAAACCGTGCCACTAGGGACCAAAAAATGTAAGGTCCCGGCAGATTGAGCAAGCTAAATCGCGTACGGTCTCGACCAATCAGAGAGTTTGCACACACCACATGACCGCTAGCTTGCTCAAGTTACTCTCGGGAGTCTCGGGACCTAACATTATTTGGTCCCTGGGCCTCAAAGTTGCGCCATGCGGAGCGTCGCGTCGGTTTGCGCAAATTCTACTTCTTCCTTCAATTCTTCGGCGATTTCACGCCTTCTCTTCGGCATGATAAAATATCTCTAGACGTCTAAAAACTTGGTTTCTGGGTCAATTTTTGTCGTGCTTAAGCGAGGCGGCTCGGTTTTTTTTCTCTCTCTCTCTCGGATCTTTAAAAAACCAAAATTTTCACCCTCAAGTTGGCAAAAATGTCAATTTTTACGATAAAGTACCTAGCGTACGAATCGCTCTGCATACCGGATCTATATTGCCACTGAGGGCTCGTGCCGAATGGCAACAGTGTTTCCTCGTTATTCTAATTTTTTTAAAAAGCTTCAGCTTTGAAAAGTCCATTTCAAAAGCGAGAAACGTCTAAATATTGATGATATTGAGAGCGCATCCGAGAAAAAGTAATTTCTGGTTTTATTTTCAAAGTAAACAAATAATATTTAAGTCGATTCAATTTTTCGGAAGATTTCTTGAAATCTGATCTTTCAAGCTGGTATCAAAATGAACAGCCTCTGAATATTTTAAAACTTGTAAGGACATTGAAATCTGTCAATAAAGTGGGGGAAAGAGGTGTCAAACTAATTGAAGAGTACAACGGACTGTTATTGACAAAAAGTAAATAGCAGCAACAGTTCATTTTCCAAGTTGTGTCAGATAACCGAAAAAAGTATCCCATAATGCCAGATGATGTATATTATTTTTTTTTATTTATTTATTTATTTTTTTTTTGCAGAAAAATCAAGTACCTCAAGAGCTGAGCAGAGAACTCGATCTCAAATCTTAAGAACAGCATTCTTAGGTAACTTTATCCGTCCAAAACCCTCTGACGAAGTGACAAAGGCAAAAAAAAAAAAAACAAAAAACAAAAAACAAAAAAAAAAAAAAAAAAATTAATGCCTTATCTAGAATCAAAATCGGACCTTCTTTACGAAATGGTACACATGCTAGGATGTTTAATGACTCTATTATGGTTTCAGTTTCCTCATTTCAATGAGCGGGATGGGTGTGGGCGTTTAGCCTCCTCCACCTCGACCGTAAGATAGCCGTGAACTTTATGGAGGATGAGACAACTTTGAGGAAATGAATAGACGAAAAAAAATGTTTAAACCCTAGATTTACACAGGGTGTAACAAAGCTCATGTGCCAAACATCGGAAGCATGCAGGGCGGGTGTTTCACGTAACCTGCTCACTATGGTTTTCTTGAACGGGTGACCATAAAAAAATCGGGAAACCCCGCTTTTATAATAATTTGGACCAGAAGTTTCATTTGAAAATACTGTCACCACCCAAAATTTGGTTTTAGCGGGGGGGGGGGGGGGTACACAGAGGAAACACCCTGTATATCTGAGGCCAAAATAAGACTGAGCTACAGCCAACAAGTTTCAAAAAAAATGTAATGTTTTCTTGCAATATAGCGACCAAAATTACGAACCAAGTGTCTTGAAAATTGGTGTCTTCGGGTAATTTTAAGCGTAGAATCCATTGATGACCTCAAGAAATTCAGACATTAAGTCTGACTGTAATTTGCTGGCAATCTTGTACCTACCTTTAACGGCATGCATTTAAGTTACGGATTAAAAATTTGAAAGAAAGTTACTAAAATCGGATGGTACGAAGTCTTGAAAAGATTTTTGGCCACTTGCATTTTTTCGAAAATAAGTTGTAAGTACAGTGTAGGTACTACATGCTCTCACGGAGGGAACAGCTATTTTTCGGATGCAAAATTGTATTAAGTGTTAGCGAACACGAAGGTGACACCCGTTAAATTTCAGTTCTACTATAAGTAGGAATGTAAGTACAGTATGCGTATATACTTACACTTTAGAGTATTCTATGATTAGAGTAGAACTGAAAGAGCCTCGCCAAAAAGGGGCCAAATTTGGACCCTTTCCTTCGTCCCTCGAAATCCTGGACCAAATATGGCTTAAATTACTCCCTAAGGTGACCTGATACTCGTGTTGAAATTTCAGCTTGAGTATACGCACGGTTTCCGAGATATGGGGAACTTTGCCCCTCATATCTCGGCAACCGTGCGTATACTCAAGCTGAAATTTTAACACGAGTATCAGGTCACCTTAGGGAGTAATTTAAGCCATATTTGGTCCAGGATTTCGAGGGACGAAAAAAGGGTCCAAATTTGGCGAGGCTCTTTGACGGTAATTAAAGTCGAGTTCGCTAACCCTAAATATAATTTTGGATCGTAAAAATAACTTTTTTCTCCTAGAGAGCATGTATGTATATAGTATGTACACTATACTTACAACCTATTAGTGACATTCAAGACCACTTTTCATGACAAAGAAAACTCTTACCCGAAGAATTCCAACCAAGAAATGTCACTAAAAAGTTTTAAATTACCTAAGCTTCAAAGGTCGAAAAAGATTATTTTAGCCGACTTTTTTCACCCATGTTCGGCCACTCTCTTTTAAGAGTGCTGTGGCTAGATTTCCAACAGTTTTAAATGTTTCTCACCTTCTTTCCTCGTCCGGGGATAGCAGATCCAAAAACAATTCTTCGTCCGAAAAAGCAGATGAAAACTTTCCAATATCCGAAAAATACTGTACTTTTGTCATGAACTGCACATTATAGCACCAATTTCAGATCTGCACTTTTCACACTCACACCACTTGAAACTTGCGCGCACTTGTTTACACTTGGCGACTTGCGTGGGCGCGCTGCACTTGACACGAACTCCACGCGTGACGAGAGAGCAGCGATGGACCAGACAGACAGGCGATGCAACGAGATGCGTGACGTTGTCAGAGAGACGCTTGCGAACGTCGACGTATGTGCGTCTTAGAGGAGTTCCCACCGACTGAACGAGAAACCAAGAAGAGACCCGAGCTGAACTGAACGTGGCGGCGCGCGGCGCGGCGCGCGGCGGGTGCCAAGGTATAGTGGAGTAGGAAAGTACTTACACAGGTACGCTAAACGTGTCTGACCCACTGCCGCACTAAAGGATATTTGACCATGATTTATTGTCAAAATAGGCAAGCTGCGGTGGAAACAATTTAAGAATAAGCTATAAAATAGAGAGGCTGATACATTCTACCCCTGTAGGTATTGAATGGGTTTCAGGTCATTACCAAAGAGTAAACAAGAGTCCCAACAAAACGGTAGGAGAGTGTGGCATAGTCGAATTACTATCGATTGTACGGCCTCTGATTGGCTAGCGAAAGCCTGGGCCCTGTGAGATCGCTCTTATGGAAATTTAACAAGGGCTTTTCGACTTTGCCTCATTTAAAGTTAAATTCCGCCACGAAAATCATTGCTCATTACCTTCGGGAAATTCAAATTATATTTTTTTGAGGATATAGTGAAAATATTGATGGGTTATACATATCACTTCATCGAAAAATTAACATAACAACATAAATTTGAAAGTAAAATTACGGGCAATTTTTTGCCGTGTTTTCCACTCTTCGCACAGGTCGGGCCGAGTGTGTGGTGTAGCAGTTGTTTTTTCCATTTTTCTTGTTTTAGTTTAGTGCAGATAGTTTGAAATGCATGTAAAAATGGGAAAATGACTTTCTGGGTGTTGAAAAACTGTTCCCGAATATTTCAAGGGCGGATTATACAGGTCAAAATCAGACTTTTACTTCCCATAAACATATGTGTCCGAAAATGCCCTCCTTTTGAGCTACAGCCCCCCAAAGTTTTAAAAAAATTGCGGTTTTTTTGGAATAACGACCACTATTATGAGCCATATGTCCTAAAAATTGGTTTCCCATGGTAATTTTACATGCAGAATCCATTAATGACCTCAAGAAATTCAAAAATGGAGTCTGACTGTACTTTTCACGCAATCTTGTACCTTTAACGGCACGGATTTTATGTTATGGATTAAAAATTTGAAGAATAATTACCGAAATCAGATGCAAAAAACCCTTAGAAAGATTTTTGGTCCTCTTTGTTTCCTTCGATACGACGCGTTTTAAGCGCGATAATTGCTGCACAGTGTGGGAAAGTCAGCGCTTTTACCAAAGCGGCGCGGCAGGCCCGCAGGCCCGAAGAAGCAGCGGAGAGGCGGGTTGCATACTCACTGCCGTTTTTCATGGTAAAAGCGCTGACTTTTCCACACTGTTCAGCGATTATCTCGCTTAAAACGCGTCGTATCGAAAGAATCAAAGAAGACCAAACATATTTTTAAGGGTTTTTCCCATCTGATTTCGGCAATTATTCTTCAAAGAGGTTGATCCAGCTCCCATAAGGAATGGGCTGTCGGCAAAAAAATGTCATATTTTCAGGGTCGATAGAACTTGTCAAGATGCGTTCAACGATGGCCAGTTAAGCGTGCCGTATATTTTATATACGGTACGCTTTTTGTTTTCGTTTTCATATCTAATATACAGGGTGTCCGAGAAATGAGTTCACACTTTTGCTGTGAGCGCCTGGTTGATTGTAAAAATCTGAAAAATTCAGGAATAATCTATTACCCCTAAGCGAATTCAGAGAAAATATCGGGGGGCTCCCACCCCCCTTAAGAGGGGGCGTAGGTCCCAAAATGTACCCCGTGTTGCCAATATATCGCATATTTCAAATGGCAGGGGGTATTTTTTATTTCATCATTCAAAAAGGCTCAGAAAACTGAGTAATTTCGTTTTTTCAGATTTTCGGTAGCCCCTCTCAAAACAAAATGGCGGCCAAATAGCTACCCCATACTTTAGAGGACCATAACTCCGGTTTGAATCAATATTTTTTCAAAACCTAAAAAGTTTCTGAATCCTCAGAACGTCCCCTTTCCAATGATGTGCCACACTTAATCATTTGGTGGGAAAAAATGGGGCGCGGAGCCCCCCCAAAAATTTTAGAGTTTGGGGGGCTGTAGCTCAAAAAAGTCAAATGTAAAGGGGGGTCGTGTTGTACATCAATCGAAAGGTCTTAAAAAAAGGAAGAATTTGGCGCAAACGCGAAGTCGCTACGATGCGTCGATTCAAAATGGCGGCCATTTAACCATTTGGGGGTGGGGGACCGTCCCCCCAAATAAAATCCCTCCATCGAGTGATACACCAATCGAAAGGTCTTGGAAAGAGAAAGAGAATGGCGCAAACCGGACGTCAATACGATGCTTGTATCCAAAATGGCAGTCGGTCAAAGTTTTTTGGCTATAGGCCTGCAGGGTCATCAGCCAAAAAACTTTGACCGGCTGCCATTTTGGATACAAGCATCGTATTGACGTCCGGTTTGCGCCATTCTCTTTCTCTTTCCAAGACCTTTCGATTGGTGTATCACTCGATGGAGGGATTTTATTTGGGGGGACGGTCCCCCACCCCCAAATGGTTAAATGGCCGCCATTTTGAATCGACGCATCGTAGCGACTTCGCGTTTGCGCCAAATTCTTCCTTTTTTTAAGACCTTTCGATTGATGTACAACACGACCCCCCTTTACATTTGACTTTTTTGAGCTACAGCCCCCCAAACTCTAAAATTTTTGGGGGGGCTCCGCGCCCCATTTTTTCCCACCAAATGATTAAGTGTGGCACATCATTGGAAAGGGGACGTTCTGAGGATTCAGAAACTTTTTAGGTTTTGAAAAAATATTGATTCAAACCGGAGTTATGGTCCTCTAAAGTATGGGGTAGCTATTTGGCCGCCATTTTGTTTTGAGAGGGGCTACCGAAAATCTGAAAAAACGAAATTACTCAGTTTTCTGAGCCTTTTTGAATGATGAAATAAAAAATACCCCCTGCCATTTGAAATATGCGATATATTGGCAACACGGGGTACATTTTGGGACCTACGCCCCCTCTTAAGGGGGGTGGGAGCCCCCCGATATTTTCTCTGAATTCGCTTAGGGGTAATAGATTATTCCTGAATTTTTCAGAGTTTTACAATCAACCAGGCGCTCACAGCAAAAGTGTGAACTCATTTCTCGGACACCCTGTATGTGTTGCATGTCTTGCTTATGGCCACACCTTGGCGGGAAAGGTTTGAAAAATTAAAAACCTATTTTCTTAAAACTGGTTTCATTAATTGTTAAGTTATTGCTGCGATCCAGGAGGTCTCGGCGTCTATTTTCTTAAAATTGTAAAAGTTTTGGTATTCCTGTTAATTTCATTAAAATATTAAGCGTCAAACTCGAATTCCTTTGAACGGGAATTCTATACAGGTCTAGCAACCTAAGTCATTCGTGCCAACCTATATTCCACTAGTATTGATTTTTTTCGTCGCACTCAGGCTCGGACCCAAATTTTTGCGGGACAATTTTTTTTGAGTTGGTGGGAAATTCGAAGGGTTTGTTTTAAGATTGTCCGTAGTGGTTCTAACCCCCCCCCCCCCCACTCGCCGCACACAGGTTCGGACCCAAACTTTTGCTGGACACATTTTTTAAGATGGTGGAAAATTCGAAGGGATTATTGTTATAAGATTGTCTGTAGTGGTCTTACCACCCCGCCCCCCACAATCGCCGCACACAGGTTCGGACCTGAAAATTTGCTGGACAATTTTTTTTGAGATGGTGGAAAATTCGAAGGGACTGTTCTAAGATTGTCTGTAGAGGTCCTATCCCCCCCACTCGCCGCACACAAGTTCAAAATTGAACTTTTTCTGGACAAATTTTTTTGAGCTAGCGGGAAATTCGAAGGGTTTGTTTTAAGATTGTCCGTAGTGGTCCTACTCCCCCACCTACCCGCCGCAAACACGTTCGAACTTGAACTTTTGCCGGACAAGTTTTTTGAGATGGTTGAAAATTCGAAGGGTTGGTTTTAAGATTGTTCGTAGTGGTCTTAACCCCCACCCCCTCCCAATTGCCGCACACAGGTTCGGACCCAAACATTTGCTGGACAAATGTTATTTGAGATTGTGGAAAATTTGAAGGGATTATTGTTATAAGATTTTCCGTAGTGGTCATGCCACCCTCCCCACCCAATCGCCGCACACAGGTTCGAACTTGAACTTTTGCCGGACAATTTTTTTGAGATGGTGGAAAATTCGAATGGTTTGTTCTATGATTGCTCGAAGTGGTCCTCCCCCCTCACCGCACACTGGTTTGCACTCGAACTTTTGTTGGACAAATTTTTCTTGGAATGGTGGAAAATTCAAAGGGTTTGTTCTATAAGATTGTCCGTAGTGGTTCTCTCCTCCCCCCTCGCCGCGCATAGGTTAGGACCCGAACTTTTGCTGGACAATTTTTTTTAGAGATGGTGGAATATTCGGAGAGTCTGTCTTTAGATCGTACGTACAGTGTTCCTAACCCCTACCCACTCGCCACACCCAGGTTCGGATTTTTGCTGGACACATTTTTTTTTGGAGATGATGGAAAATTCTGGGGGTCTAATGGAGTGTATCTTTGGAGTAAACATATAAGATTTTATTTTCCTGTATAAAAATGTGCTGCAAATGTTTCTCTTCTGAGCTAGACCCCTCCAAAGTTTTGAAAAAAAACAACTCCTTTGACACATTTTCTCATAGATACATCTGATCTAATTTTTTTTTTTTTTCATCATTTGTCACCAAACAAGCTCCATTGGACAGCATTTGTCACAAGAGAACCAAGTGACATTTTTTTGTAAAACTGAGTTATTGGTTGTTAGAGCTAGCAATACTGAATCTCGAAGCAACAAGTGCTTCTTCTAATAACAATTATGTCCCGTCGAAATTCTCGGTAAAAGTGGAGCTGATGAGCTTCGTTGATGTCATTGTCCGTATGATGCAATCAAATGAAAACTTGGTTCCTTTTTCCGATTAGGTGTAACCTTAATCTGAGTCACGTAAAAAACCAACTCCAACTTGGTTCCTTTTATATAATTTGGAACTGCCTTAATAATCAACAGTGTGAACCAACTGCCTCTTGGTTTCTTTTAGAGATTCCTTTTTCGTGATTATGCTTAAAAAAAAAATAAAATAAAATAAAAAAAAAAAAAAAAAAACCAAGTCACTTTAAACGCTAAAAATTAAATACCTCTCGTGCATGGGAAATTCCACTTTGCCGGTGTTAAAATGCAAAAACAAAACACCGTAACTGAATGAAATCATAACGTTAGTAATTCAAATCTTTTTGTTTAAAAGCTAGCTCTTCAACTTTGGACTCAATTTTCTCGAGATCAGCTCCATGTCACTTGGTTCTTTTCTGATGAATGGTGTCTAAATACAAATATCATTGCTAGCAAAAACATTAAAACTGTTCAGACTTTAGTGGCACGCTTTTCCAATACCTGCGTGTTGGAATTTTTCCTGCTTGTTTTTTAATTTTGGTCAACTGGTAAGGGAGGGGGGGGTCCAAAGTCAAAACCTTCAAAGACCCATAACTTTCGCCCTAATCAATATTTTGACTTGTACTTTACGCCAAAAGATTTGTATTAAAAAGAGCTTTCGATTAAAGTGTATGAAAATTAAATTGTGCAAATTTTAAACCACTTTTTTCCAATTTTTACAATTTTTCAAACTTGAAATTTTTGGTTTTTTGAGCCTGAAAAACGCGCAACGGGTTGAGGAGAATAAAAAACTATGGGAATAAAAGTCAAAGCTATGCTCTTCCAAATGGCATAAACCGCAATCCGGGGAAATGCTTTGTTCAAAAGTTATAAGCGCCTAAAGTTGCGCACCTCCGAAATCACGGTGCGTTCAGTGCATGTTTTCTAGGCTGCGTATCATTTCCGCCCACTTTTTGTTTTTTCACAGTTTTGCGACATTATCATTTCCGCCTACTTTAATTTTGCTTATAATTGTTTTGGCAACAGCGCATAGGATACTGGAGTGTAAACTACTGATAGTTGATCGAATGGATGTGATGTTTATCAGGCCAAAGTTGGTACTGGCGCATCCACTCTTATAAAGATCCGTTACACGCTTACCTTTATAAATCCGTCGATAATAAATAGGTTTCAGAAATAACAGTGGCTGTCTCTCATATTTAAAGCTAGCGGATGTTCCCGAGACTTTTGCCTAGCTTGATGCTGCTTGTCCTAAAAATGCCAACTGCCGTAAACAGTGCCATACACAGGATTTTTCTTGGGAGGGGCTCGCACTGATGATCGTTTGACTGAAAATTGTTCCCCCCCTTCCCCTCCACCCCCAAAAATCGGAGGTCTGGGGGGGGCTTTAGCCCCCTTAGCCCCCGTCCCCGCTGCGTACGCCACTGGCCGTAAAGCTTCTTACGTGGCTAAAAACTATATTCGATCCAAAACTTTTCCACCTTCATTGTGGGCATCTGTTTTCACTCGGGATTGCATAACAACAACGAATGGAGTAGAAAACTACAACGGTAAATTAGACTTTGAATTTTACCATAGTCATCCAAATATCCACGAAGCCATAACGCAGTTAAGGGAAGCGCAAACTATCATTTTACTAAAAATAAACTCGGTAAAAGAAAAAGAAGTTTTTAAGATAAGAAATGATGAGGTGAAAGAGGAAGAACAGAACCTATACGCCACGGATGCACTCTACACTTGGCCATAGATTACACCGGTCCAGGTTTTAGAAGAGCTGTCAATTGTCAAAAACTTTAAACTTAATTTAATTTTAAGAACCATCATTATTATTATGTAAGTACTTATCTGTTTAGTTTTTTTTTTTTTCTTTTTCCTGACGTGTATTTCAAGCTAATGGCTCTTATGTACAAAATTAAATAAATAAATAAATAAATAAAAAGCCTCCCTCCACTTCTGTCATGCCAACGGTCACTGATGATCTAGACGATCCTGATACCCACCGAATTTCTTGAACTTTAATTAATCCACAACCGCAACCGGTGAGTTATTCAAATATTTCTTTCCTTCTTTTAGCGGTGTTGCCAAATGAATGAAAAAAATACGGGAATTTAAATAAAAGTGGGCGGAATTGAAAACTGGGCGGAAATGATACGCAGCCGTTTTCTATGTCGCGTACCGATCTCGGTCGAGCGAGGCTGACGCGCGCCATTGAAAACATGCACTGAACGCACCGTGATTTCGGAGGTGCGCAACTTTAGGCGCTTATAACTTTTGAACAAAGCATTTCCCCGGATTGCGGTTTATGCCATTCGGAAAAGCATAGCTTTGACTATTATTCCCATAGTTTTTTATTCTCCTCAACCCGTTGCGCGTTTTTCAGGCCCAAAAAACCAAAAATTTCAAGTTGGAAAAATTGGAAAAAGTGGTTTAAAATGTATACAATTTAATTTTCATACACTTTAATCGAAAGATCTTTTTAAGACAAATCTTTTGGCGTAAAGTACAAGTCAAAATATTGATTAGGGCGAAAGTTATGGGACTTTGAAGGTTTTGACTTTAGACCCCCCTCCCTCCCTTACCAGTTGCCCAAAATTAAAAAACTGGCCATCGTTGAACGCGTCTTGACAAGCTCTATCTAGAGTCCCTAAATACTATGAGAGTTGCGCCATTGCTGAATCCATTTCTGATTGGCTCTCAGATTTAGGCAATGAAGAAAGCTCCAAGAGGCAAAATGCAAATGGCGGAGGATTTGTTTACTATTAGCGAACTCGCTTTCATTACACATTTGAAGAAACAGTGACCGCGGTAATTTTTGTGAATTTTTCCTCTGCTTGAATTTTATTCTGGAGAACATTATCTTTCAACAATAACAACCGTTATTGTCGAGAATCTGAATCCAACCTATTAGAGATAGCGAAATAGTGGCAACAGCGCAGAGGCAAATGGCCATCCGCCATTTGCAATTTGCCTCTTGGGGGCTCCATATGATCCGTTTCTTCTTCTTCATTTTGAGAGTCTTGTCGCAACTCTCATAGTATATAGGCACAGAATAATACAATCAGAAGGGAAACTCTAATTCATTTTGAAACATTCTTTACTTCGGGCCGCCATGTTCGAAAGTGAGTATCTTCGGCAATCTTCGGCAGATCTTCGGCAACTGGCCGAGTTGTGATTGGTTGTATAGCCTGAAAAAGCATGTCCGCCATCTTGAGAAGTGAGTAGGCACAGTTGGCAGTTTGTGCTGGTAAATTCCAAATCTTGTTTCCATTGGCTCTTATGGGAGTTTCCCTTCTGATTGTATTATTCTGTGATATAGGGACTCTAGCTCTATCGACCCTGAAAATACGAAATTTTTTTGCCGACAGCCCATTCCTTATGGGAGCTGGATCAACCTCTTTTTAATCCGCAACATAAAATTCGTGCCGTTAAAGATACAAGATTGCGTGAAAAGTACAGTCAGACTCAACTTCTGCATTTCTCGAGGTCATTAATGGATTCTACACGTAAAATTACCTTGGGACACCAATTTTTAGGACATTTGGTTCATAATAGTGGTCGCTATTCCAAAAAAACCGTAAATTTTTTTAAAACTTTGGGGGCTGTAGCTCAAAAGGGGGGTATTTTCGGACACATGTTTATAGGAAATAAAGGTCTTATTTGGACCTGTATAATCCGCCCCTGAAATATGCGGGAACAGTTTTTCAACACCCTGTATACAGGAGTCAGTCGTTCGTTCGCACTCGGCCAATAAATATTCCTAATGTTTACCTAGCATCTTGACTCGTCTAATTATTCATCAATCATTACAGGCTTCTAAGAGGAAAGCTCGTGACTATAATGTGTTTGCTTACTCTTAAGCTTCGTCGCGGTGACACACCTATGAGTGTTGTCGCGACAACTATGTACTACATACAGGATGTTGAAAAACTGTTCCCGAATATTTCAGGGGCGGATTATACAGGTCCAAATAAGACTTTTATTTCCTATAAACATGTGTCCAAGAATGCCCCCCTTTTGAGCTGTTAACTTGTTTTGGGAAACTTGCAAAAAAAGCACAAATTTCAAAAAATTACTGAAAAAATTTGAAGGAAATAGTAAATTTGTGCAATGCAACTATCGGTTAATTTTTACGTTGATACGGAGACAAAATTGGAATAATAATGAAAACGAATGAAAGACAAAATTGAAAAAATAAAAGGGAAAAAGAGCTTGCAAAAATCCGCTGCTTATTCGACCTGAGTGTTTAGAGAATGAACGACTCAGGAAAAACAAGCTTATACCGAATAATGTACTGTAAAAAAAAAAAAAAAAAAAAAAAAAAAAAAAATTACTCGGTAGACGGTTATGGATTTTTAACTGATTGTGAGCATGACAAACCTTCAGTGTACCTTGCCCAAGCATTGGGATGTTGAACTAAAAATCAGTTGCCACCTCATTTTTTCTCAATGTACAGACCTGCGCCCTTGCGCCTTATGGTGTGCTAGCGTGTTTGTTTGTAGTTCACCCCTTCTGCCCCTAGATGTCGTTGCGCACTTTACGCGTGCTGTTTCCCTCATTTTTATGCACCTTACAGAAATTGTATGAATAAGCATTCTCTCACATATAAATGTACACCTAATCGTTGGCGCATTGTTTTTGATGGTTTTTGGTCTATTTCTCGTCTTTGTTTTACGTTGGTTTTCCTGGGTTTGTGTGCCGGGACCGCCTCGTAAGGGCCAAATGGTAACAGGTGAAAGGTGATTGGCATAAAGTAATTACTTTATGGGTGATTGGTACTCGGTAATAATTATTATTGAATGTCCCTGGCTTAAGTAAGCCAGGATATAGCCTGTTTGGTAAGGCCAGATTTATTTAACCTCCCTTTTTCTGTTTCTACAAACATGATCACAACTCAGGTTAAAAAAAAAAAAAGCTACATTCCAAGAGGTAAATTTGCGTGTCCCATCTTAGGTCAACCGAAAGAATTACCGACTTCTACGCTCCCCAGCTACGAAGATGTATTGCGGAACTGCATTGAAGAACGTTATAAACTTGCCGTAGCTCTTGGATATACTACCGTTAGTTTTAGTTAAGTGGCAAAAACTGTTGCAAATAAAGTAAGATCTATTTATAAAAAAAAAATCGATTCCAACCATATGGGAAATAAGCGTGGTAAAACTGAGTACCTAAGGAATAAGTATCATATTTTATACAGTCGATTGAGAAAGTCATACCATAGGGATGTATTAAAACCACATTTTGCCGCACAAATTGACAAGTTTAATTCAGCAAGATGCTAGACGTTTATTTGACACTGCATCTTTCAAGAGCCATGTGACTTTCCATTGATCTAATACTCGGCATAGTGACCACAAAAACAGTGAACAATCCAACGTGTTTGTATCATGTACCAAACCAAACAAAATACCTAGCAAAGAGTTGCTTTTTTTGTTTTATTTCCAAAGGCATCAGCTTTTCGGTAAAATTGGAAACATTGATAAAGTAACTACGGAAACTTTACAAAAACGTGATGAAAGGATGAAGCGTGAGCGCAAGAATTTGAACCCTATAGTTTCTTCACACAAAATTGATTCTAATGTATATGAGATCGATCCGCCGGATCAGTCCTCAATCCTCAATCCTCATCTTCTCTTTCGGCAGAAACTGAAAAGGAGGATGCTTTATTCCAACCGTCTAAGTGGCTAATGATGAATGGAAACGCGAGCCATTTCAAATGTAAGTAAACAGATTCGACAAGTTTTCTTCTAAAAACAAGCAATAAGTTGGAAATCCAACCGTGACAATGGGAATTGTTATGGAGGTCGAAATTCTGAACATTCTGATAGTCATGCTGACATTCCGACAAAGTTCCAGAAGTCAATCAATCCAAAATGTGGCGTATGAGAAAGCCTGCAAAGACTGTGAAAATTTCAAGCTTCACACGGGAAAACGTTCTGCTTTTGGAAAGCGCTGTGATCTGTGCAACCAATTCAATCATCTGGCAAAGGTTTTTCACTCCAAAGGTCACGCACGGTGCGGCAACTGGACTACTAATATTGGTTCTACTTTTGTACATGGGGTTAAAAAAAGGAGGCAAGCAAAACGCCCCACGCTGACGTTACTTTGATGAGGTTTTCATACATTACTGGATGTATCTGTGGACTAGGTTCTGGGTATCGAGGTTTAGAGAAGCAACTTTTCTTGCAAAAAGAGACCAACAGCGAGTTTTGAGAAAGTTCAAGGCTCCGAGGAAAAGAAACTTGAAGACATTTCACTTACAGTCCTGCGATATGTCTGAGATGGACAAATGCCGAGTAAGTATTCCCAACCACGATATACAGGGTGTATTAGTAACATACGTCGTCCTTGTATCCACGTATACTAGCGGTCAAAATAAAACTTTTTCGCCTATAAACCAGTGTCCGAAAATGCCCCCCTTTTGAGCTACAGCCCCCTAAATTTTTAAAAAAATGCACGGGTATTTTGAAATAGCGTCGACCACCGCTATGAACCAATGAACCAAACGTCATGAGACTTGGTGTCCCGTGGTAGTTTTATGTTTAGAATTCTTAATGACCTCAAGAAATTCAGAAATTGAGTCAGCTGTACTTTCCAGGCAATCTTGTACCTTCAACGACGTACATTTCATGTCATGGATTAAAAATTTGAAGAATAATAACGGAAATCAGATGGGAAAACTATTAAAAGATTTTTCGTCCACTTCATTTTTCTCGATACGACGCGTCTTAGGCGAGATAATTGCTGTACTATGTGGAAAAGTCAGCGCTTTTACAATGGTGAGCGGCAGTAAGTATGCAACCCGCCACTCCGCTACTTCTTCGGGCCGCCCGCCATAGTAAAAGCGTCGACATTTCCGCATTGTGCAGCAATTTTCTTACTTAAAACGCGTCGTATCGAAAAAAAAATTAAGAGGACCAACAGTTTTTCTAAGAGTTTTTCCCATCTGATTTCAGTGATTTGATTATTCTTCAAATTTTTTAATCCGTAGCATAAAATGTGTGCCGTCAAAGGTACAAGATTGCCTGAAAAGTATAGCCCGACTCAATTTCTGAGTTTCTTGAGATCGTTTGGGTCATTCTACAGGAAAGTGGACATGATATGAAAAAATTTGAAATTGCTTTTCAATTAGTCCCTAGTAAAAATTTTTTGTTGACCACCAACAAAATTCTTCTGGCACCAACAGAATTTTACTGACTACCAGTAAAATTCTGTTGGTGCCAGTAGAATTTTGTTGGTGGTCAACAAAATTTTGTTGGTGCCAATACTTTTTGTGACCGATCAGTAAAAATTGTGCTGGCAGCCAACAGAATTTTTGATGGTCGGTCATAAGAAGCATTGGCGCCAACAGAGTTTTGTTGGTGCCAATACTTCTTGTGACCGACCAGTAAAAATTTTGCTGGCAGTCAACAGAATTTTTGATGATCGGTCACAAGAAGTATTCGCACCAACAAAAGTTTGTTCGTGGCCAAATAAGTTTTGTTGATGACCAGTAAATAGCGTACGGATGAAAGGAACTTTGTTGGTGGCCATTAATTTTTTAGTGCTGTCCGGTAAACTTTTTGTTATAACTCGCAAATATCATGATGTGGAACATATAGTTGCTAAGTATGTCTCAACTTACAGTCTAGGTTTTGACTTTGTCAAGTTTCACAAAACTGGAACATGGCTATGTTGACGGTTTAAAACGTCCAGGATGTTTACAAATTATTTACCCCCATTTAGAGCTCAAAACTGACTTTTCCATATAGATAAAGAATTAGAAATATAGTAATTAGACAACACGGACTTGAAAAAAGTACAATACTAAATAAAAATTAATCCTATATTTTATTTTATTTTAATCAAGTGTGTATTGTAGAAACTGTATACAGTATATTTATTCTGACACATATGATACACCTGAGGATGTATTTCACCTATGTAGGGATCGTACTATAGCGGGGAAAAAGAAACCTGGCCAGGATATGCAATATATGCAACACACACCTAATACATGAGTTGAATAGAAGCTGTGCATTGCGTATTGCATACCTTGGCCGTATTTCTTTGTATCCGCTTATAAAATTTAAATGAATAATGTCCATATAAGGAAATAAATGTGTTTTTTTTTTAACTAAACATTGAGACACTTTACAATTGACACCGCCGCACTTACAATAAGTTAAAGAAGCTTTTATTTGGTATGCTGTATGATAAAAAAGGCACTACCTAAACAACAAATACGGCACTTTCGTACTCTTTTTTTAAATGTGTTTGGAAAACAGATAGCATCCCTGGTAAAATGTTCCACGTGGATAATTTGATTTCCGTGACATTATATAGATTCAAAGACCGATCAAACTTCAAGTTCCGCGACCGTTCAAAATTTGAAGAAAGGGAGACTCACTCTGTTGCACCCAGTAACAAATTGATTTTATCTCTTCAAGTTTTTTAAATACCAAAAATCTGAATGCAGAATCAGATTCCTCGACCAAAAATACCTTCCATTACCAATTTTCATGCAAATCAGACTTAAAGTAACCATATTCTCTTTTCACAAACTTATCTACCGGATTTTCGTCAGATATACACATCTAATCGGGGTGGTGTAACGGATAGGTCATCGGACTTGGAGTTGGGAGGTCTCGGGTTCGAATCCCGGTAGTGACCGTAAAATTTGGAGGCCTCCTTCCGATCGGCGGACGTAGGTGTATATCCGTACATGTCAGTGAGTGAAGTTTTACTTTTATTAATCCCCAATATTATCCTTAAAACCCTTTTAATCAGTTAAAACTTTTTGATGGTGATCAATAAAATTTTAATGGTGCGGACCAGCAGATTTCTGATGGTGGTCAACAAAAACAGTGAGAAATGGAACGCTGACCGGTCATTAAATTTGTTGGTCGCCAACAAAAATTTTGATGGCAACCATCAAATTTGTTGACCGGTCAGTGTTCCATTTCTCAGTGTTTTTAATGACCGTCATCAAAAAATTTTTACTAGGGGTGGTAAAGGCTTTATCTGATGCCAAATTACTTCTACTATCTGGAAATACATGGTTCATTGGGTTTTTATCTGTTTAAGCTCTCCTTTTTAGCATGTTTTAGTGACTTTAACTTTTCAGAAATTAATCTAGTCAATCATTGCAAAGTTGGCATCACTGTTCCTGGATTCCCTCCATGTGAAACTTATAAGTCATGTTGGCAAATTAACAATGAATATACAGGGTGTTTCTAAAACTTATGTCATCCTTTCTACCACGTATTTTTGAGGTCAAAATAAGACTTTTTTTTCCTATAAACATGTGTCCGAAAATGCCCCCCTTTTGAGCTACAGCCCCCCAAAGTTTTAAAAAATTGTTGGTTTTTTTGGAATATCGACCAGATTTATGAACCGAATGTCATGAAAATTGGTGTCCCGAGGTATTTTTACATGTAGAATCCATTAATGACCTCGAGAAATTCATAAATGAGGTCTGACTGTACTTATCAGGCAATCTTATACCTTCAACGACACAAATTTTATGTTACGGAATGGAAATTTGAAAAATAAATAATGACATCAGCTGGGAAAAACTCTTAGAAAGATATTTGGTCCTCTTTGTTTTGGTCGATACGACGCGTATTAAGCGAGGTAATCGCTGCACAAGGTGGAAAAATCAGCGCTTTTACAGTAACGGGGCGGCCCGAAGAAGCAGCGGAGTGGCGGGTTGCATACTTCCTGCCGCTCCTCGTGATAAAAGCGCTGACTTTTCCACCTTGTGCAGCGATTATCTCGCTTAATACGCGTCGTATCGACCAAAACAAAGAGGACCAATATCTTTCTAAGAGTTTTTCCCAGCTGATGTCATTATTTATTTTTCAAATTTCCATTCCGTAACATAAAATTTGTGTCGTTGAAGGTATAAGATTGCCTGATAAGTACAGTCAGACCTCATTTATGAATTTCTCGAGGTCATTAATGGATTCTACATGAAAAAATACCTCGGGACACCAATTTTCATGACATTCGGTTCATAAATCTGGTCGATATTCCAAAAAAAACCAACAATTTTTTAAAACTTTGGGGGGCTGTAGCTCAAAAGGGGGGCATTTTCGGACACATGTTTATAGGAAAAAAAGGTCTTATTTTGACCTCAAAAATACGTGGTAGAAAGGATGACATAAGTTTTAGAAACACCCTGTATAATAAGTCATCCCAGAAAGTTTCAATTTTGAAAAGTGAGTAGAATATGTTTTATTGAACTTTAAAGTTAAGAACTTCTGTATCCCACCCGTTACACCAAAACATCGATTTTTCAATCTGTACTTCTTAATTTTTGGCATAGATACCTAATTTTTTTTTCCAATGTTAGTTTATCATGTCCTATGTCTGTGAATTTTTGTGAATTTTTATCTTGTCTGCCTTACTCATAGTCGATGATCATTTCTCTGTCCCACCCGTTACAATAAGGGTGGTAACGGGTGGGATACATGGGTGGGACACTTGGTACTGGCCTTGAAGTAATTCAGTAAAAGTTAGGAGTTAGGCTTTAGGGAGTTCCTAAGTCTATAGTTAACAACCACAACCAACAACTTTAGTTTCTAAACCACTAAATAGTCTCTTCTTTGTTGGTTTTTAAGAACCTTGAAAGTACTCGTCCGCGATGTTTTTCAAAAATTGCGTTATTTGAAGTGAGGTCACTTGATATAATAGTCACAGAGCATGTGTGCACGATCATCATACATGTATCAGCACAATCAGCATGCTAATATGATGATACTAGCATTCCAGTTCTTAGCATATAATGGATCTAAAGTCCCCCTCCCCCTAAAGCCTAACTTTTACTGAAGCACTTAAAGGCCAGTACCAAGTGTCCCACCCATGTAACAGGTGGGACAGAGAAATGATCATCTATTATGAGTAAGCCAGACAAGATAAAAATTCACAAAAATTCACAGACATAGGACATGATAAACAAACATTGGGGAAAAAATAGGTATCTATGCCAAAAATTAAGAAGTACAGATTGAAAAATCGATGTTTTCGTGTAACGGGTGGGACACAGAAGTTCTTAACTTTAAAATTTAATAAAACAGATTCTACTCACTTTTCAAAATTGAAACTTTCTGGGATGACTTATTATATATTCATTGTTAATTTGTCAACATAACTTATAAGTTTCACATGGAGGGAATCCAGGAACAGTGATACCAACTTTGCAATGACTGTCTAGGAAACTTTTAAAGTTATTTACTATAACTAGCTAAGAATCTCCTTTCTTAAAATTTTTTTGTACCTTCAAAGTTATAGTTTTCATTTGAAGTTTAATAAAAGTTTATGTTTTTCCACTTTCATTGATTAGTTCTCTCTCATTCTTTGTTATGGATGAGTTAAAGATTTGAAAGTCAAAAGATATTTCCCGTAAACATAAAATTATTCTACTAAAATTAAAGAAAATCACTAAAATTATAGTGCCTAGCAGTCTTGTTTTGCATTATAATGCAACCAGAGACGAAATTATTATCTTAAATATCTAATAAGGGCAAAGGTGTCTGATGTTACAACAGGTTTTATGTGCATTTTCAATGAAGAAATCGCACGTGTCCCACCCGTTACAAAAACCTGTCCCACCCGTTACACTACATTTTAATTTTTTTAGAGAAAACTAATTTATTAAATGAAAAAAACTTTATGTAGGATCAAAGCTTATACCCTCACCTTTAACATATATTTTTTCCAAATTTTTATCTCTTCAAAACTCACAGAGTTTCAACTTTTTCTGAAGTGATTCAAAAACCTTGTCCATTTTCTGTCCCACCCGTTACACCCTTATTTTGCTTTTTTTTGGCTTAGGATAGACTTTTTCTAAATTTCGAAAATTCTATCACCATCTAGAAGTTAAGAGCTTTCTTTTGATGGGATCGTTTTTTCATTTAAATGATTGGAAAGTTGAAACAAATTACTTCAAAGCCGTCTGAATGTCCCACCCGTTACAAAATAATGACCCGTTTATGAATTCTGCACGTCAAATTACGTCGGGACACGAATTTTTATGACATTTGGTTCATAATGGTGGTCGCTATTCCAAAAAAAGAAGAAAAAAATAAACGTGCTTTTTTAAAACTTCGGGGGGCTGTAGCTCAAAGGGGGGGGGGGGCATTTTTGGACACACGGTAATAGGAAAAAAAGTGTTATTTTGACCTCTATAATACGTGGTCACAAGGACGACATATGTTTCTGATACACCCCGTATAATCCACCGTTTCCCGGGATAATACCCACATCGTTCCTTTAGAGTGGTTTCAATCTTGAAAACTCGGAACTAAAAAGTCATTTCTGAGATAAGCACCCTAAAAGCGTGTGCGTACTTGTAAACTGTTTGCCCGTAAGGAAGGGGTAGTTTAAAGCGGGAGTTTTACTTTCTTGTTGCAATCTCAAATATTAAGCAGGTCTCGTAGAGACGCTCCCGTCACCCACTTAAAAGTGTCGACGTTAAATCCCACCCTTCTCGCAACTCTCTAAAAACTGATGTGTGAGAAGTTAGATGCCCTTAGCGGTAATGTGCATTTACCTGATTAGTTCAGTTTATCTTTTGAAAACTGCGCTACGCGTTTCGTCATTCTTTTGGTTGCCTTCTTACAGGTGTATGGCAGGCGGGCAGCTTTTTGTAGATGTTTCATACGTCTCTGGAACGTGTTCGGCAAGACAGTTCGTTGCTTCCTGAGTCGCCCAGCTCATCTCTCATCGTGCGGATAGTTCCTGCTCTCGCCAACAGGTACGTCCGTTTACATTCCACCATTTACCTACTATCTCATTGATATTTTAGATTTATTGTAATAACTTTCAAAACCACACGTGAACATCGTTTAAAGTACACCATTGCCTTCCTGATTGGTTTACTCTTGAATTCTTTCTAGCTGAATTGGACTCTAAGTGCTAGGTAATAGCCTTTTTTAATTAACGAAGAATACGTCGATATTAATAGTTTAACGTTGACTATAGTTTTTGAGTTTCTCATTCTTACATCACACGTATGAAAGGAAAAAATCATCGCTAGTCACAAACGGCCGGCGCGGCGTGAGCGGGCTGTCATTTTAAACAGATCAAATCAGCCAAACTTAAAAACTTTAGTATCTTGAGTATGAAAACAG
This sequence comes from Trialeurodes vaporariorum, assembly GCA_011764245.1. NCBI lineage: Eukaryota > Metazoa > Arthropoda > Insecta > Hemiptera > Aleyrodidae > Trialeurodes > Trialeurodes vaporariorum. Next base: position 69,474,837 of record VMOF01000220.1, read on the forward strand.
TTATTGAAAAAAGGTTCGCATGAAAACCGACGGAAATAAATCGTTTATCCGAAATTACAACCAACCCTTGCTTACAACGTTTCTTTTGACCGCGTACGTTTCTCATCGAAAATTCTTCATCGTTATTTCTGATGTTGCAAGATCACCTCTACCCCCCCCCCCCTTCCCCAATTTTAATCCCTGAAAGATAATTTGTTTTCTTTAATATACTTTGCTACAAAATTGTTAAAACCACTGTAGAGAAAAATTTGGCACTTTGATTCAAAGCTGCCTTAAAGCTAAACATTTGGCTAAAAAGGTAATAGTGACGACTTCAAGTTTCACGGAAATATGAACTATTCTGCAAGCAATGCACACAGGATGTAACTACCTATGTAACAAAATTACGGTCAATATTTTCAGCGCGTATTCCAAGGAAAAAACAACACTTCAAAAGTCTTCAAACGCGTGCCAACATTTGTTTGGCCCTCTTCTGAGTTAGAACCCCCGTCACTTTTGAAAAATGAATGGTTTTTATGAAATAGCGTTCGTAATTAATATGAACCAAATGGCATGAGAATTTGTCTCCGATAGTATTTTTAAGCTGACAGTATTTTTCAGGTTTTCTTATGCCTTTGACACCTAAAATGTTGTGTTGAGGGATAAGCAATTAGATATACTTATGATTGCTGCAAACAGACAGGAAATACCTTTTGAAAAACTTTTGGTTTCTAGCGTTTTTCCAATACGACGCGACGCGTTGTAAAAGCGAGACGATTGCTGTGCCAGCAGGCTGATTCTGCTCGTTTGGACGAGACGAGACGAGACGAGATAGCAAGAATCGACGAATCCCATTGGTTTAAATGGCGTCACATGACAGATTTGAAGTCATTCAAGTGGGTAAGGAACGGGTCAAGAGTCATTCTTTTCAAATTCATGACTCTTGACCCGTTCCTTACCCTTTTGAATGACTTCAAATCTGTCACGTGACGCCATTTAAACCAATGGGATTGGTCGATTCTTGCTATCTCGTCTCGTCTCGTCTCGTCCAAACGAGCAGAATCAGCCCGCAGGTGGACAAGTCAGCGCTTATTGTGGCGGATGGCACGAAGAAGCAGCGGGGGTATGGCAGACCCGACTGCCCGACTCATAGAACTTGGGGGGTTGAACTTGCCCAAAAAAAGTGTCATTCAAAATAATGAAGATTAACCCAAACATCAACTTTTTATCTCAACTCGTTCAAAAGTTAGACGGGGGTGAAAGGCCGGCGCCGCGCCGCACTATTGGCAAATTTTGGCCGTTTGGCGGTCATAAATCTGTAACTTTTTGAAAGGACTTCAAACTCTCGGAACTGGTTCCCAAGCCTTTAAAGAGGTCAAAAATCAAGGCTGTGACCATAGATTTTGCACATAAGTGGAGGGGGAGGGAGTATTTACGATTTGAAGACGAAAATTCAGAGCTTGAAAAAATTGATTTATGACCGCCAAATGGTCAACATTTGCCAATAGTGCGCCGCCGTCTCCACGTTCGTGGCGCGGATTGAACGGTGGGGTTAGTTGGCGATATTTATATTTTTTCTTTCTCTCTCTTATTTCTTTTTTTCTCTTTCAATCGGCGTCTCCACGTTTGTGTTATAGTCCGTTGCCGATAGGTTTTGAACTCAAAAAAAATATGTGAAAGCTGAATTTTGGTGTGCACGTTCCTTATGGGGTGTACTTTCGCCAAAAAAAAGTCAACACCGAAATGTTCGCGGGTTTGCCAAATTTACCCAAAAATGTGGTCTAAAAATCGGTTTTTTCAAAATTTCTCGAAAACCAGCGGGTTTTCGAAAAAATACCTTAGTAATGGCTTGTAGAACATAAAATTTCCAACAAAAAAGGTTCTATACAATTTTTTGATAAATCCCTTTGTATTCCCCGAAAACGCCATTTTCAATTTGCGTGATTTTAAAAAAAATCAAAAATCACAAAAAAATCACTGCAAAATCGGATATTTGGCAACGCTGGTCCCAGAAATTATTTTCGGAAAGAGCCACATAAGTACTTTACCACTAATATGCCTCATTTTCATTGATTAGAACTATATTCGACTTCTTAATGAGCCGTGAGCCCCTCTTAGACACACATTCGCCGCATCCCTTAAGAAACAAAAAATAAATGGCTTATTCATAGTATTTTGTTTTACTGGTTTTTTTTTTTTGGTTGACTGCTACAACTCAATGACATAATTCTTGAATATATTATCAAAGTTACGTTAGTGTATCGAAAGCACGTGATGAAACGGAGGAGGAAAAGTGGGGGGGGGGGGAGGGCAACATTGGTTACATGTAGATAGTTCTAAAAAATATAAAAAATCACAACAAAATGGCCAGAAATTCGAATATTTGGCAACGTTTTGACCAGAGATGTGTAAACACTTGATATTTTTGAGGTCTGAGCATGGGTATCTTGATATCTCATTGACCTTGAACGAGGGTAGCGGAGGGTTGTGTTTTATGACTTAATCCCTCCGTCCGCTTCCCCACCCCATCCCCCGCGCTTCTAGCTGCTGACACCTGGTCTCATTTTCACTCATTTTCTCTCATTTTCTGTCATTTCCAAACAAGAAACAAAAATATTTCGAAAAAACGTTATTACTGCCAAGGAGAAACAGCTTTTCTCTCTACCGCCCACGGATGATGCAGCAAAATTGCAGTTATCGCGTTTTTCACCAAATTCAACTTTGGCAAGGCTATGAACTTCCGCCCGAAAACTGGGGTTGGCGCATACATCCAAATGTAGCGCCTATTTATTCCACTATCGGACGTGCGCCCCAAAAAGTCTTACAATCAATATTTTGCCGCTGCACCAAAGGTTGCAGTAATGCCTGCGGCTGCCGAAGAACTGGCTTAAGATGCACCAGCACCTGCCTAAATTGTCTTGGCACCTCTTGCACAAATGGGCCTGCATTTGACATGGAAGATGCTTATGAAGATGAAAATATCGATGATCCACTTTCAGGATTAGAAGATATTGATGAGCTTATGGATGATTGGTGTGATGATGAGCCCCCTTCAGAGGCAGACGTGACCAATCAAATCGCCGACCCGCAACCGAGCACATCAAAAAGACTCGGTTCTAAACGAAGACGTCTATTTTAAAAACTGATCAGTTCCTAAAATTGTACATAACAACTAATCTCAAAATTTGAAAAATCAAAGTATTTGTAAAACCTTCAATCTGACTTGTAAATAGAAAATTCATACTTTTTTTCAAAATGGTTTTTTCGGATCACAGGAAAAAAATAAAGAAAACAAGGAAAAAAAAAAAAAAAAAAAAAAAAAAAAAAAAAAAAAAAAAAAAAAAAAAAAAAGTAGATTGGTACTTCTCTCGAGATGGCTCGTTTCAACAAAATACGAGCCAAAGGTACGTAATCTTTAAGCAGTACTTTTACTGCTTTTAGCAATCGCAAATATACTTCGAATAAGCAAACAGTTGCAAAGATTACAAACAAAACAAATATTACGAAATGTAGGTGCATTATACGTAAGCTAAACCACTGGTGGCGTGTAGAATCTCGCAACGTTGCATTTCGTTCATTTAAACCCATGAAAAATATCGATTCCAGGGAGTGCACTGTGCATCCTCATATTTTGATCCTTTTCATGGACTAAATTCATTTTTGCCAGATTGCACGCGCCGCCATCGCCAGTTCGTAAGTACCAAATTGAAACGAACTCTGGCACAAACTTTGCTTATAGTGCTTCACTGATTTTTTTTTGCATAAAAGAGATCGTTCACGTGACGTTCGACTTAACAGAAAACGGGAGGGGGAGTTGTAAGCTTAAATATGATGATCAAGAGGGGAGGAAACATAGCAACAAGCATATTGAGGGGAAAAATTAGAGTATTTTATGTGTATCATCGTTAACTATAATATTCTTTAGAACTATCTACATGTAACCAATGTTGCCCTCCCCCTCCCCCCCCCCCCCACTTTTCCTCCTCCGTTTCATCACGTGCTTTCGATACACTAACTTAACTTTGATTATATATTCAAGAATTATGTCATTGAGTTATAGCAGTCAACAAAAAAAAAAAAAAACAAAAAAACAAACAGTAAAACAAAATACTATGAATAAGCCATTTATTTTTTGTTTCTTGAGGGATGCGGCGAATGTGTGTCTAGGAAGGGCTCACGGCTCATTAAGAAGTCGAATATAGTTCTAATCAATGAAAATGAGGCATATTAGTGGTAAAGTACTTATGTGGCTCTTTCCGAAAATAATTTCTGGGACCAGCGTTGCCAAATATCCGATTTTGCAGTGATTTTTTTGTGATTTTTGATTTTTTTTAAAATCACGCAAAATGAAAATGGCGTTTTCGGCGAATACAAAGGGATTTATCAAAAAATTGTATAGAACCTTTTTTGTTGGAAATTTTATGTTCTACAAGCCATTACTAAGGTATTTTTTTCGAAAACCCGCTGGTTTTCGAGAAATTTTGAAAAAACCGATTTTTAGGCCACATTTTTGGGTAAATTTGGCAAACCCGCGAACATTTCGGTGTTGACTTTTTTTTGGTGAAAGTACACCCCATAAAGAACGTGTACACCAAAATTCAGCTTTCACATATTTTTTTTGGGATAAAGCCGACATTTGATCTATCGGCAGTGGACTATTACTTTTGCAGCAATTATAATAAGAATTTATTTGTTTAATCAAAATGCATTCAATTTCAATTCATAGAAATGGGAGAGAGGCTTACAGTTTTCCGATGTTTCGGTTACATGACAGGGATTTTGTATTTGTCAAGTAAGTAATAAAGCAGGAGAATAAGGTAAAGAAAAAGAAAGAGAAAAAGCGAGAAGGAGATACCAAGGGCTACCGCCAAACGGAGTCGAATACGCAGGACACAGTCGCAGGAAATGTGGGGAAAGAGAAAGAAAGAATGAAAGAGGAGGAGCTATCACGAGCTCGAGCTCGAAGCCATGCCGCGGCCGCGTCGCACTGTGAATCGAACGCGTGAGCTAGCTAGACAAAACCCATAACTTTTGAACGAATGCAGATAAAGTAACGAAACTTTCAGGATATTACCTTCCTTGTATGCTCTATCGATCCACCAAAACAAAATAAAAGAAAAAAAATCTTTCGGAGGTGTGTAAGGGGGGGAAGGGGGGCCACAATTTGAAAAAACAAAAATCGGTCGATAAACCCCATCTTGTGATACATCGATCAAAAAGACTTAACAAACTGAGCATTTTGGCGCAATTCGGGGATCGATATCGTTTTTCGTATTCGAGATATCGAATATTAAAAGTTCAATTTTCACCCATCTTCAAAATTCGAAATCTCGAAAACGAAAAACGATATCGAACCCCCGATTGCGCCAAAATGCTCAGTTTGCTATGTCTTTTCGATCGGTGTATCACTCGATAGGGGTCGAGGCTCGGAATTTTTGAGTTAGCCACCCTGAGGGGCCATTTTTTTAACTAATTTTGGGGGGCTCTAAAACCAAATTTTGACTAAACTAATGTCAAAACCGTATTTTTTTCTGGAAAGGACTTGCTCTTTAGAGTATTTTTGACTCCTAGTTTTTTAAATTCCGACTTTTGAAATGGGAATTCTGATTTTTTGAAAATGGGTCGAAATCGAACTTTGACTAACGATATATCGAAGATGAAAAACGAAATCGACCTCCAGTTTGCGCCAAAAGTCTTAGAATTGTATGCCCTTTAAAACGAGGTATCACAAGATAGGGGTTGATGTTTGACATTTTTAAGATAGCCTCTCTGGGGGTTAGAATTTTACGCCCTTCAAACGATGTATCACAAGATTGGGGTTGCTGTATGAAATTTTTGAGATAGCTTCTCTGAGGCCTCCCAGAGGGGGGGGGGGGATTGACCCCAAACAAGAAAATTCATCTGAAGTGATGAATAATGGTCTAAACCGCAACTCTTTATCTCAATTAGCAAGAAAAATCCAGGCAAAAAACCAGGGGGGGGGGGGTAAACAAAAACACCCTGTCGATTAATAAACGGCTAGAGTGTCGTTCAACGCGTTCAAATACGACTAGGGTTCTCGGGTTCGAATCTTAGCTCAAGCTCTGCTATTTTACCCTCGTTTTTTATAGGTTTCTTCAATTCTTCAATTTTCGGGTTCAAACCTCCCTCGGAAAAATCGAAAATTCTTAACGATGGAGCGTTGTGGAGCGTTTGAACAAAAGATATGTTAAACTGCATTAAATTTGCAATATTTTAGGGCCAAGTTGAGAGCGGGTACACGCGTGGGTACATAAAATTTGAACTCTATCAAAGTTGAAAAATGTGAAAATTGGCTAAAATTTAAGGGAATTTTTTAGGATACATTAAAGGATTTACAATTCGATTTTGATGCAAGAACGTCTTTCTACAATGGTGAAAGAGAGCCAACAAAAATTCTTGGACCAAACTCTCGACGCACAGTGGTACTGCTAGGTAAAATGTCGGGAATTCCTGCAATTCCTCTATTTTTGGGTTTAAACCTCCCTCAGAAAAAGCGAAAATTTTTACTGACGCATTGTTGAGCATTGTTTGGGCGAAACATATGTTAAACTACATTAAATTTGCTATCTTTTATGGCCAAAACGAGAGCGGGTACACGTGGGTACACCAAAGTAAAACTCTATCAAAGTTAGAAAAGCATAAAAATTGGCCAAAATTTGAGAGAATGTTAATTTTTTTGAATACATTGAAGGTCTTAAAATTCAAGTTTAATGCAATAAATCTTTTTCATAATGATGGAAGAGAGCAAAAAAATTTACCGATCAAAATTATTGACGCACAGTGGTACAGCGAAGTAATAAGTCAGGCGAGATCAATCAACAGAAAAACAAGATTTTTTACCTGCAAAATGAACTTTGAACCTATATCTTAGGCACCATAGTCAGGTTTTGAGCCAAACGGGCATTGATTAGGGCTTATCCAGACATCCATTAACAAGAAAATCAGGCCCAAAAGTGGCTTTCTTGACTTGATTTTTGTCCAGCTAGAATACACACGTCGATTCACAGTGCGTCGCGTCGCGTCGCGCCGTAGCCATAAAAAATCATACGCGAAGCGGTCTTCGCATCAAACAACAACGAATCAACACTCCGAACGCTAGCGTAAACACATACACATCCCCACAGAGACGACACACAATTATAGCCGTTTACAGAAAAACAGAGAGGCGAGTCAGTGTGATGTTAACTGCGATGTACTAATGTTATAGTGACCGTGTTTTTAGCTCCATATAAGATTTGCCGGGATTTGAAAGTGAAAACGAAACATTGTTTTTAACAATGTAAAAAATACAACTGATCAAAATTCGTGCAGAGGATTTTTTTCTTTCTGATTTCAGTAACAATTTTGCAAACATTTCATCCGTAGCGCAAAATGTTTTCCGTCAAAGGTGCAGGATTACCTGCAAGTAAGGTTAAATTTAACTTCAGAAGTTAAATTGAATAATGAATTAGTGACGTAAAAGTACCCAGCGGGCCGATCCTTGAAATTCACGACTTTTGGGTAGACTGGATAAGAATGGAAAACGGTGATTGGTGGAGACGAGTCACGCGGTTGCCCAGTCTAATCAAAATACGGAATGGATTAGATAAGTTATCGGGTACTCCAAGACTGCCCGATAAATTATCTAATCCATTCCGTATTTTGATTAGACTGGGCAACCACGTGACTCGTCTCCACCAATCACCGTTTTCCATCCTTATCCAGTCTACCCAAAAGTCGTGAATTTCAAGGATCGGCCCGCAGCAGAACTAATTTTTAAGCCATTTGGTTCTCAAAATTGTGCGGGCCATTCCAAAAAAGAAACACATGGTCATAGATTAGGGAGGCTCTAACTCAGGAGAGGCGCAATCTTGAGCCACTCGCGATTAAAGAAAAACAAGTAAGTAACATACAAATACGTCTTGAAAATGAATGCATGTATACAGGGTGTTCCAGACCACCCATCCATTATCTTTTTATAGCGAAAAGATATCGAAATTCTGACGAAATTTTGCAATGTACTTACATCGACCCCAAAGAATGGGTCTGTTGCACACTTCGGCTACAACGTTTTAAAGTACCTATTCCTATGTAAAAAGCCGAGAAAATAACAATGTTAGCATCAGAAAACACTAAAATTCAGTACTAAACTCACAAATTGCGAAAAACACTTGACACTATTCACCCCTGTATCTTTCCACTACGTGCACAATAGTTCGCGAAATTAGCGCGGCACATTCAAATAATCACGGCCGACTGTCATCACAGCTGACTTCATAAACAAATAAACAGTAAACACTGACGGCATCTTTTCGAATTCTGACGTTTCAATGTCCTCAATTCCTCACAAAAGGTTGTGAAAGTTACGGAGACCGATATTTGCGTCGAAAACTTATCAAAATGAACAAAAACTCACAGGAGTTCCAAGGGTGATTCCAACTTCGATAATCATGCTTGGAACTCCTGTGTGTTATTGTTTAATTTTGAGAAGTTTTCGACACAAATATCGGTCTCCGTACCTTTCACAACCTTTTGAGAGGAATTGAGGACATTGAAATGTAAGAATTCGAAAAGATGCCGTCAGTATTTACTGTTTATTTGTTTATGAAGTCAGATGTGATGACAGTCGGCCGTGATTATTTGAATGTGCCGCGCTAATTTCGCGAAATATCGTGCACGTAGTGAAAAGATACAGGGGTGAATAGTGTCAAGTGTTTTTCGCAATTTGTGAGTTTAGTACTGAATTTTAGTGTTTTCTGATGCTGCCACTGTTATTTTTTCGGCTTTTTACAAAGGAATTGATACTTTAAAACGCTGTAGCCGAAGTGTGCGACAGACCCATTCAGGCAAAATATTGCCGTCCCCGAAAAACGGCTCCTAAGATCCTGATTGGGCCCCAAAAAAGGGCAAAAATGCTGTTTCTCGATGTTTTCTTGTAGGCCGGGTGTTTTTTTTTATTTCAGAAATGAACTGTGCACCTAAAAAAAATCATTTTCTGTTAAGGGCATTTTTTAAGAAAAAATGGCCCTTTCTCAAATAAGGGGCCATTTTTTTTTAAAAAAAAAAGTATAGACGATTTTGAATCGCTCGCTGTGACCTTAAAAATTGTCGGATTTAAAAAAACTGAAAATATTCTGAATTAGCAGATCAAGGGCTTTTTTTATGTATCACAACCCTATTTTCTGCGAAAAGAAGTTGGGGGGCCCCCTTCCCCCCAAATGTTGGGACTTTGGGGGCCTCTACAAAAAAATTGTCGCATGGGAATTGGGAAGGTATAGGTTGTGATACATCACTTAAAAGCTCTTGAAAAGACGAAGAAAATGGTCCAAACCGGAAGTCAATCCGATAATTTTATTTCAACGAAAGTTACAGCCTGGTCTCTCCCCCTAAATTTTGGGGCTTTAGGGGCGGGGCCCCTTTGAGTAAAATTAAAAATGACAGGGTACAAGTTGTTTAGGATCATTCGAAAGTCCTTGAAAAGACGAAGAAAATGGTCCAAACAAGGTATCTCAATTCGATAATTTCAACGAGAGTTACAGCGATTCAATGATTTGAAGAATTTTTTCTCGTTTTCGCCGGATTTTGTATGAGGTCTTGCTTGTTTTCGGTGACCTCCTCGATGTACCCTTCAATGTACGAGAAAAATACTGCAAATCTTTGAATCGCTGTAACTCTCGTTGAAATTATCAGATTGAGACCCGGTTTGGACCCTTTTCTTCGATTGTACTGCGAACGATTGCAAATTTTGAATAATAGCAGGATGTGTCGAAGCTAGGGAGACATACTTTATTTTATGTCGTCCAGTATTTTTCTGGCTACCAATAGGATGACGGGGAAGAAGGTCGGTCTTTGCCCCTAAATTCACAATTTTTCTTTTCGTATGGTAGTCCATTTCATTTATTTCAGCTTGATAAAGTACATACAACGTATTTCAAAAGACTCGCCCCCTCTCCACCCAATTTTGAACGGTTTGAACATAAAAAAAACAAAAAACAAAAAAAACAAAACTAAACTCTGGGGATGTTTATAGTTTAATGAGAACTTATTTTTTGGCGTATCCAAAATTTCTGGGGGTATCCCTATGGGAAGTTTTCGCCCCAACTCGAAATTTCCGAAGGGCGACTCTTATCTTTTGACACATATGATATCATTAGAGAGGGCTCCAAGACTTTCAGCACTAACCGGAGGTCGATATTGTTTTTCATTTTTCATAAATCGAAGGTGAAAGTTCGATTTCGACCCATTCTCAAAATATTAGAACACCCATGTAAATAAGTCGGAATTTTAAAAAAAAAAAACAAAAAACAAAAAACAAGAAACTAGGGGTCCAAAATACTCTAATAAACAAGTACTTTTCATAAAAAACATACGTTTTTGACCAAATGTTGGTCAATGTTTGGTTTTAAAGCCCTTTAAGTACAGTTTTGAAAAAAACATCCCCTCACGGGGGCCATCTCATAACTTCAGAGGCATGACCCCTATCGAGTGATACATCGCTTGAGAGGGCACACAAAAGTGAGCATTTTAGTGCAAACTGCAGGTCGATATAGTTTTTGCTAATTGACACAACGAATGGCAAAGTTGAATTTTCCCCTTTTGTCAAATTTAGATAAGTCAAAAACTAAAAACGATATTGACCTGCAGTTTGTGCCAAAATGCTCAGTTGTGCATGCTCTTCCAAGCGATGTATCACTCGATAGGGGTCATGCCTCGGAATTTTTGAGATGGCTCCTCATGAGGAGAAATTTTTCTAAAAACTGTCAAAGGCTTTGAAAGTGAAACCAAAGTTTGACAAAACATTTGTCAAGAACGTATTTTTTTCTGAAAAGTACTTGCTTAGTAGAGTATTTTAGACTCCTAGTTTTTTTTTTTTTTTAATTCAGACTTTTTGCATGGGAGTTCTGATATTTTGATGATGGGTCAAACCGAACTTTGACTTTCGATAAATCGACAACGAAACACGACCGACCTTCGGTTTGCGCTAAAAGTCTTAGAACTTTCCGCTTTTTTGAACGATGTATCACAAGATAGGGGTTGCCATTTGAAAATGTTGGGTTGGGGGGCGAGACCCCCTGGAAATTTTGGATACACCAAAAAGTAGGTCACATTAACTAAGGGGGTTCCTGAAAGTTTTTTTTTTGGTAAAACCTTTTAAAAGTTATGGCCCAGGGACCAAATAGTGTTACGGCTTGACGGTCCTCCGAAAGACGTTGGATGGTGCGCACGTAAGTATATTTGCGTGTAGTTTATACCCCCCGTAAGTGCTCACCAATCATCTGCGTGCGGAGCCGTGAGGACGCAACACTATTTGGTCCCTGGTGCGAGACCATTGGATACCCCTGTATGCTCACAAAATATGTTTTGCAACCAAAATTGACCTTTACTCCAGGTATGGCACTAGCTAAAATCTTGTAGAGCGCCTTCATTGCTAAAACACATACACTGGTACACGGCTTGTTTACGTTTTGGCGAGCGAGAGACGCACGGGCGGGGTGGGGCCAGTCAGCTGGCCCACGACCATCAGAACTGTGCTGGCCACAGTATACTTATCTTACACAGTACCGAAACTCAATATTAGAAAAACGGCAAATGCCACCAGGTGGTGGGTGGTTAACACTAACATCTTCCATTTGATTTGCATTAGACGCACGGTGGCGCCCCCTGGTGGTGGATGGTAAACAACTCAATTTTCCCATTTGATTACATTGAAAAACGACATTCGCCAAAGCGCTCCTACAGAGTTTCGCTACTGTGTAGATAAGTATACTGTGCTGCTGGGGGGTGATCACGGAGGATCGGATCGTTTTGGTATCGTTATCGTTATCGTTTACATGTAACCTTATGGGTGGCTCAACTCATCGAATCGTTTTGAGCCCCTCACAACGATTGAAACGGACGAAAGGAAGCGATGAGTTGGAGGCTGTCTTCTACTCGATCGTTTGAAGTAGGAAGAGGTGAGGAGGGGATCACCTGCGCCATCGAGTTGCGCAGAAGCAAGCCCATTTGATTTAATGCAAACGATAACGATAACGAAACGATCCGATCCTCCGTGATCACCCCCCTGGTCTCACTCCGCCCGCGCGTCTCTCGCTCGCCAAAACGTAAACAAGCCGTGGGCCAGTGTATGTGTTTATGTGTGCACTGGCAATTGAAGGCGCTCAACAAAATTTAACATTGGCGAGATAGCTAGTCCCATATCTGGAGTATAAGTAATCTTTGTTTGCAATATGTCAACAAAGACTTCTAATACTATCTAGACCTGACAAAAGGCTCATACTAGGGCGGGGAACCTAGGGCTGAGTAGAGGGACAATAGTCCCTGGTTGGCCGCAACCCGTCAGTCAGATTGGTGCACCGCGACTGAGATTTACATTGAAGCAAATGGGAAAATCACGATTTTAAAAAATTCATAAAAAATAGTAAAAAAAAAATTAAATCTATTAAATAGGATACCGTTTGAAAGCTTACGCTCTGTAAATTGGGTGCCTTTTTTTAGTTTTTTGAATTTTTTCTCCAGAGCTTTTCTGCCGAGGCTTAAAGTTTACTTGAAATCCGTGTGTGTGTGTACATAGGGTAGTGCGAGTGTGTGAGTGAGTACGATTCGACCCTTCGCCCATTGTTTCCCCTGCCGATCCCGTCAACAATGACCGTGCGAAACAAAGCGCCGACCGAAGCCGCACCAGACTCACACCCACACATACGCACATTTACCTGTCTTTACTGAAACACATGCACAACTCATCCCTCTCACAACTTACCCGAGCTGCTACAGTGCAATAGGACAAAAAACGAAAAAGGTCCGCTCGCTCCCTCATTCACTTACTCACACACTCGCACTGCCTTACGTACCTACACACACGCGGATTTCCTGTAAGCTTTAAGCCTCTGTAGAAAAGTTCTGGAGTAAAAATTGAAAAAACTAAAAAAAGGCGCCCAATCTACGGAGCATAAGCTTTCGAACGGTACCCTATTTAATAGATTTACATTTTTTTTTACTATTTTTTATGATTTTTTAAAAATCGTTATTTTCCCATTTACTTCAATGTAAATCTCGGCCGCGGTGCACCAATCTGACCAACAGGTTGCATACCCAATCTGCCCTAAGGAGCTGGCCATATGCTAGATAGTAATAGAAGTCTTTGTATGTCAAGGTCCGTACTACAGGTCAGTCACTCCGGTTACGAAAACGCGTCCGTTCTGCGCATCGCACAGTGTGTAATTTTGGCAATCTAGCGCCCGAAAACCTCCAAAAAGTATATTGGCAGATCATTGAAAGAATATCTGATATTGACAAATTAGAAGTACGTGGAGCAAGAAAATAGCATCATATATATGACCATAAAGCACCTTTTAAAGGGTAGGGGGGTCCTCAAATTCATCAAATTTAGTGAACACGAATCATACATCAGCCGGCGAATCTCAGAAACACAAGGGAAAAAAACAATAAACATAGATAGATTCAAATGAAATTTTCGCATGATGTACTCAAAAATACTCGATTTTCCTTTGTATTAAAAGAAAGCTGAGAGTCTCTACTTTCTTTATCTGGAAAGACATCCTGCGAATTTTTGCGATTTTAAAATTTGCGAGCATAAATAGAGGGCAAAGTTGATCTGTTAGTTCCGTGCTTCTCAGAAACGCACTATTAAAAAACAAGTAAACATCATTAGATTCAGATGAGAATTTCGCATGATGTACTCAAAAATACTCGATTTTCCTTTGTATTAAAAGGAAGCTGAGAGTCTCTACTTTCTTTATCTGGAAAGACATTCTGCGAATTTTTGCTATTTTAAAAGTTGCGAGCATAAACGTGAACGTCATAATCGATCTGTTTTTTCTGCAAATTTGAGAAATGTAAAATAAACCGAAAACATGGATAGATTATGAGATCACTTTTATGCTCGCAACTTTTAAAATCGCAAAAATTCGCAGAATGTCTTTTCAGGTAAAGAAAGCAGAGACTCTCAGCTTTCTTTTAATACAAAGGAAAAATCGAGTATTTTTGAGTACATCATGCGACATTCTCATCTGAATCTAATGATGTTTACTTGTTTTTTAATAGTGCGTTTCTGAGAAGCGCAGAACTAACAGATCAACTTTGCCTTCTATTTATGCTCGCAACTTTTAAATTCGCAAAAATTCGCAGAATGTCTTTCCAGGTAAAGAAAGCAGAGATTCTCAGCTTTCTTTTAATACAAAGGAAAATCGAGTATTTTTGAGTACATCATGCGAAATTCTCATCTGAATCTATCCATGTTTACGGTTTATTTTACATTTCTCAGATTTGCAGAAAAAACCGATCGATTAGGACGTTCACGTTTATGCTCGCAACTTTTAAAATCGCAAAAATTCGCAGGATGTCTTTCCAGATAGAGAAAGTAGAGACTCTCAGCTTTCTTTTGATACAGAGGAAAATCGTGTATTTTTGAGTACATCATGCGAAAATTTCATTTGAATCTATCTATGTTTATTGTTTTTTTCCCTTGTGTTTCTGAGATTCGCCGGCTGATGTATGATTCGCGTTCACTAAATTTGATGAATTTGAGGACCCCCCTACCCTTTAAAAGGTGCTTCATGGTCATAAATATGATGCTATTTTCTTGCTCCACGTACTTCTAATTTGTCAATATCAGATATTCTTTCAATGATCTGCCAATATACTTTTTGGAGGTTTTCGGGCGCTAGATTGCCAAAATTACACACTGTGCATCGGGGCGAAAAGGAGCGGGAGTTCAAATTAACGTGTGTTTAAATGGGGGAAAGCACTCATTTTAAGTGTAAAGTTCCGGCAGCACAAGATGATTTCAATCAAACTAACTGTTTGAGAGTCTTAAATAGAGCCTGTAGATTAGTAGGAGCCCATTCATAAGGCTTTAATATTATTTTTTCTATTTTTAAATGATTTTTAAAGATTGGGTACGAATACCGGCAGATCGGCTTCACGGCCGTGATCCGCTGATTCAAAATACAATGTATTTTATATACAATGTATATACAATGGTTGTAAATTTATATACAATGGTCAATTGAAGGGCTCCACCAAAAAACGTGACATTTCATACACAAAACTATTTTCTCAGTTTTTGTTTGGCCTATTTAAGTTGAAAATATTTTACAGCCCTAGTCCGTAGACAAAAATATAAATATGCCGGGGTGGGGGGGGGGGGGGGGGGGGCAAAATCGTCAATGAATCTACAGGTTGTTTGCTTCATTAATAAACTGCCCCAATTGCTTGCAGATGTAATGTTTTTTGGCGGAGCCCTTCAATTCTCACTCATGAAAACTTGCAGCAAAACAATTGAATTCAGTCATACACATCTTTGCTTTCACTACCTTTCCTTTCATCTCGTATTCACTATTTGCATCTTTGGTAATAATAATGACATACCTATTAGATTTACATTTTCAGACTTGAAATTGTTTCGTTTCTTTGTTTAGATTTTTGATATGGATCAGAGGGTGCAATGGTTATTCATAACAGCAGTGATTATTATAGTTTGCCAAGTAGAAGCGTCACCAACCCAGACCCACATCATTCAGCGAAGAGATGACTTGCGATGCAAAATGTTGTGCCAATTGGTGGCTCAGTGCGATGTTTGTACAGGAAGGAGACCGGTACGATTTGGAAAGCGCACCAAATCACGAGAAATACAGCTTCAAGTTCTAACATCTCACAATGACATATTGATGAACGATTCAAGAAATAACTTGCTATACAAAATAAGTCGGAATAACTTGGATTCCAACAATAATTATCACAACTATTTTGAAAGCAAAGATCCTAAAATGAGTTATCAATATGCTTAGTGAACCTAAGATATGTTTTTGTATTATTCTTTGTTTTTTTTGGTTTTTTTTTTTTTTTTTTTTTTAAAAAAACATGCAAAACATGCATCTTCGCTCTACCAATGGGGCTCTTGCAAACTTTTGCTATAAGCAAATAAACAGCCCAGTCTTATGAGAAGGCCAGTAAAAATCACAAAAATCAAACAAAGAGAGTCTAA
The DNA here is from genome assembly GCA_011764245.1 of Trialeurodes vaporariorum. NCBI lineage: Eukaryota > Metazoa > Arthropoda > Insecta > Hemiptera > Aleyrodidae > Trialeurodes > Trialeurodes vaporariorum. The sequence continues at coordinate 69,490,819 of VMOF01000220.1, forward strand.
AATTCAGTAATAAACTGACATAACTGCTATAACGGCAAGATGGTAATGGTAGTTCCACGCAGGTATCATGGTATATTCCTGTCTATATGTCACTTTCTCCATGGAAACACAGAGATATGTCTCAATTTAGATAGGAATCTCCCATGATACCTGCGTCTCTCCGCCATTAAGCCCAATTCGGAGAGTGAATTTCATGATTTTTTAGTGTACTCATCGTCATTTTTACAGGTTTTTATGTTTGAATCAACTCTTCAATCCCCAATAGCAAAAGTTTGCAAGAGCCCCGTTGAGGCATTCAATGCAAGGAGAGCGTCTCTGCCAAATGCCCATGTAGAGAAAAACGCGTTTAAAGTTCAAAAATGTCACTGTTCCAATCCCTTTCATGGAAATATATATCTGCGTGCCCTTTAGTGTCAAATCATTGTATCAAAGTCAAACTTGGTGCACATATACTTTAAAGTATAAGGAAGCAAACGAGCAATTTTACACAATAAGGGCGTCCGGCGCCAGACACCCTTCTTGCATAAAATGCCTCAATTGTTGTTACAGCAGACATTTTAGTAAAACTGTGGAATAAATCAAGATGAAAAAGTTGCAAAAAAACGGAATGTCAGTTGTGTTCATCCACAGCACCAAATTCTTTAGTTCCACCTCACAATTATCAATTCCAAAAGTCTCAACTCTAAATGGCTACAGAAGTGGTAGCAAGATATCGCAGCACATGACTAGCTATCAAGTAGAGGCTCTGTGACGATTGCACAAAGGAAGTCATGTAAACATGTAAGATTAAGATTACTGCAAGATAGTGAGAAGGTAATTAAAAACAATGACACAGCAGGCTGAGTAATTACTAATTAGTGATTATAAAGGATCGTATCATAATCACAGTAAGTTGCTATCAATATCAAATACAAGTTATTCTTATGGGTGGTGTCATTACCATAGGTTCCGTTCCAATAGGAACCCTTCAATCTCTACGATAAGTGCACGATAGCTCAGGAGTCATCCATGAATTTACACATAGATAGGATGGTTTCCATCGTAATGACACCACCCATAAGAATCACACATACTTGATCATTGACTCGAAGGCATTACGATACCATCATTCATAACCAGCCTACAACTGTGTGGAAAATGTGTTTCACACGAGAGAAAAGGGTTTTTTTTCTGCTCTCAATGATGTTTTGTATCGTAGTTCTTTCAACTCATTGATCTAAACATACCGTAACTCGGGGGTTCGAAGTTATGTGATTAGGTTGCCAACTTTAACACAGGCTCATGGGGGGAAAGAGGAATTTTTGCGGTTTTTTCTAGTTTTTACTAATTTTTCGGCTGTTAAAACCAAATTTACTTGGTCAGGGTACTTCACTAGATGTTCCAGAGCGTTTCTGTGAAATACCACTTTTTCCGCAAAATTACACACCAAAATACATTACACAAAAGGGGGGACCCTTGCTTACTTTGGGTCGATGTGAAAGGGGGGATCGTTTGGTGTTTCGCGTAATTTTGTGAAAAAAGTGTTTCTTTAGGGAAACGCTCTGGTACATCCAGGGAAGTGCCCTGACCAAGTAAATCTGGTTATTGCAGCCAAATAAATAGTAAAAACTAGAAAAAACCGCAAAAATTCCTCTTTCCCCCATAAGAGCCCGTGTAAAAGTTGGCAACCTAATCACATAACCTCAAACCCACCGGTTACGGTATGTTTAGATGGTATTGTTAAACTACTTCAGTAAACTTTGTTACAGCCACAAATACAGGATAAATACTTGGGGTTACAGATATAATGAGAGCAGAGGACGGTCATGTCTAGTTACTCAAAGATACAAAACCACATTGATTTCGTTCTTTCAGGAGGGTCAACAATAGGCCAGAAATATAATCTACCAACTACCAATTCTTTTTTCTAATGCTGTAATTTTCACAAAAATTTTCAAGACGGTAATAAAATAACATGAAAGTACAATTAGTAAAATAAATTAATTAAATTAATTAGTAAAAACTAAAAAGTAACAATATAACATGAAAATAAACCATTACGAGGTCAAGCTGTTATCTAAACATTTGAAACATGAAAAACCCCCATGCAATCCTTGTCAAACAATCATACTTTTTTTTTTTTTTTTCTGTCAGATTTGACTCCATTTTATCTCTTCCTCTTAACTCTAAAGAGCACACCAACCTTCCCATAAAGGAAAGCCACTCACTAACACACCTACACACATGCAAACAATTATAATTTTTAATTTTCAGTACATCCAATTCGGTTTACACATATGTAACTTGTTATTGGGTATTTCACTTCCTGGCATGCAAAGCAGTGTAGTTTTCAGAGCTCACCTCATAGAGGAGACTTCATTTTCAATTGTAAACATAGATCAGTGTCATTTAGAACTTCTAGACCTCTTGAAATTCAAGTTGAGCCCTGCTCTGGTCAAAGTACGAATGTGCGAGGGGAGTTCGGAGAGTAAAGATCCTAGACCCGTATAAGATATGGCCATAGGTATCAACCAACCAACAATGGAATTGTATCTAATATACACTTGACTACCAACACTTAACTTACTAGTTACTACCAACATAAGAACTAAAAAAAAAAAAAAAAACTCCCCACCAATCAGTCAGATTAACCCCACCCCAATATTAAACATATTGGAAGATACCACAATTGGCCAAGGCCTTGGACATACTTACACTTGAAATCATCAGTGTACAGTAATAGGTCATTGGATCATTTTACTCCGAGAAATCAGCATTTTAGTGCACAGTGTTTGAATTTTCTCTCGCCAGAAAATGGAAAGTTCCGTGTACAGTACTACCGCATTCGTTTGTTTTCATAAATCGGAATTTGATCTGTAATCCACTTTTTGGTTGCCAGACGCATAAATTCGGCAATAATTCATCGAAAATAGCTCAAGTTTACGGCCACAACACGACGAACCAGTAAATTTGCCAAATGGTGCCGGAATGTCGAAATGGGCCAGATTTAAATTAATGAAGTTTCTAGCGATGATCTTTCAAAGAACTGCTCCTGACACAAAAGAGAAGAACTCTGGAAGCTCACACAGCGTAAAGCGTCTATTGCAATGAATATTTTCATCAACAAGTTTCATAAATTCTTTCATAATTTTGGACGGTTCCCTCCTCATTTGCACTTACAATTTTTTTTCAAGCAGGCTGCCGGGCCAGCTGACCCTCTTCCAGTTCTCACCTATGGGCACCATTTGGCAATGTTTTACCGGTTAGGCGTGTTGTCACTGTACACTTGTGCTATTTTCCGAAAAATCATCGCTGCTGGTAACCAAACATTAGATTGCAGATCGCACTCAGCACTTTGAAAATTTGCGAACGCACGGAATACTGCACGCGGAACTTACTTTCTATTTTCCGACAGGAGAAAATTCAAGCACTATGCAGTAAAATGCTGATTTCTGAAAGTGCAATGATCCAAGATTCCATCATTGGTTGGATGACACCTATCGCCATATTTTATACAGAGGCCTTGTATCTATACTTTCCAAACTCCCCTCATAGGATACTAGATGGCAGCATTAGTCAAATTTTCAAGCAAGAGTCTCAACCTTTTTTACAAATCCGTTTCAAATAATGGAAAAGTCTTTCATGGATGAATAAGGTGGTATTAAGTTTTTAGTTTTTTTTTTTTTTTTTTTTTTTTTTTTCTCTCAAAATCACACCAAACAATTTCTAAAGAAGCCCGCTTTGTCATGACTTACGACCAATTTGGAAATTGCTGTTTCAGCTATGTGTTTAGATTACCTGAACCGCCATTAAACTTAAAGTTAGGCACCTCATAATAATAAGCGTCAGAGATTCAATCCAACTACAAAATTAGATGATCAAACACTCAAGGTTTCATTAGAGAACAGCATCACAACAATCTGGACATGCGTATTAAAAAGAAAATAAGTTTTTGTAAAAAAAAAAAAGGAGTGGAGCATGGAGGGACTTGAAATAGGAAAAAAATCTTTCTTGGATATAAACAGTTTCAGCCCAAGATAAAAGAAAGGAGGAAATGAAAGAATTAGAAAATACCTTAGGAAGCTGTGATTTTCTTACTCCGGATCGATGATCGAAAAAGTTTCAATACACTGAATTAACCACCTCAAAGGTAAAGTTTTCACATGGTTCATCCGATATTTAATCTGTGGTCCATCGTTTTCTTCACAGTACAACAAAATATGAGAACATTTGCCCATTGAAGACGCTGGCTTTGTGTGGTACATAACAGTTACTTCATTTGACGGGATATTTTCAGGATCTGGTTCACGCTTTAAAATCGTGCCTTCACCTAAATTGATTAGAGAGATGACTTTTTCACGTTTGGTGGAATCTCGCCAGTTTCCAACTAGGTAAAAAAATGCCCCGGCGAACAGACCAGGAAACTAGAAAAAGAGAAAATAAATTTTAAAAAATGAAAGAACACTGCCCCAAGAAAAAAAGTAACACCTGACGCACAATTTGCAAAAAAAAACTGATGAGCGGGTTGCGAACAGAAACTTGAGTTCAGCGCTTGCTCTGTTATGCAAAGCATGATACTTTGTAAACCAGATACAGAAATCTGAAGTGGCTGCTGCTTTGCAAAGCATCGCAAACCTCAAGTGCTGGTGCTTCAGTTTTTTCTGAAATTAAAATTGGTGATAGGAAATTGGTTGTAACACATCTACTTAAAAACTGCTTTGTGCTCATTCTTTTTTCTTTTGATCATTAAAAAGGTTTGTGAAACCTCTTGCAAGGACTCGGAATTTTGTCCCCAAGAAATATCCTAGTAAATAACAATAATTATAGATTGTGACAAATCAACGGTTGGCATGCATAGGGGCGTAACTCAAATTCCATAATTTTCGTCACACGCTGACTTACGTCCTTCTGCCTGGTCTATCTGTTAATTTTTTCAAGTTTTGATGGTGCATTTTGTGTATATACGTCAGTAATTGATAGGAAATAGGTCCTATCTAGATCAAAAGACTGGCTCGAAATACATATAAATCAATCAACAACTCAAATCAGCAAAATTTTGACTTGCACCCCTATGCATGCAGGCTGTCAAAATCAGCTTTGCAATCAAGCATCTGGAAACTACAAATGTGAGGAAGAACTAGACGAATAAGACAAGTACTGAGACACCCAAGAATAGTTGGCTTGGCTATGGAAGGGTGGCGTGTTGAAGGTAAAAACTGCAGGCGGCAACAAAAATTTAAGTAATGTATTTACCCGTGTACAAGATGCACCCCAGATTTTTGAAAGGTCAAAAAAAAAAAAAGTTTTACACTTGTACAAGCCGCATTCATTTCAAGAAAAAAAGATAAAGTGTACACAATAATTTCCTCAAACACTTCAGAAAATCGTTTAATCTCTAGCAGAAGTCTTCAATTTTTGTGTTTTTACTTCATTGGTTCGGCATTATCACGGCAGAAGAACGGGTCTCTGTCGCGCGCTTCCTTAACTTTTTAGAATTCCCATCTTTGATGTCCAACCGCCATAGCAGCGGCTGGACTCTAAGGAGCCCAGTAGGCGCAGGGGAAATCACAGCTCGCTAACTAGTTGCTGACTCATCAGAGTCGGCGGTGCAAGTATAAGGGAAGGATGACTCACCGCAGGACCCATAGCGTCTTCACTTGCACTGACCTTACCGAGCCGCGGCAGTCGATGCTTTTTTTACCACTCGTATGAGGGTCTGCTGCGGTGGTGACCAACCATCTGCATGCGCACGTTTTGATTTCCGATTTCCGGCGGGAGCTGAGTGGGACCCATGTATAAGACGCACCCCAAATTTGGAAACCCGAAAATCAAGATTTGGTGCATCTTATACACAAGTAAAAACGGTAAATAAAACAAATAATTCAAGATGTAAGATGTAAGAAGTATGGAGAAATGAAAGAACAAGCTCAGGATAGGAGGCCGTGGAGAAGTGCATCAAACCAGTCGCTTGAGTGATAACTAAGAAAAAGAAGTAGACAATACTTGCACTAATGCATTGAGGAGTTAAACTACAAACCTTTACTGATAAATGATGGATACTTACCAATCTGTAGGCATTTAATCTTGCTTTGTAAGGTGCATGATGGCCAGGAAACTCTCCAACACCGCTCACCTCGAATTGCTCACACTCCACACTCATCCCTGCTCCTATTGAATCTTCAAGCCCTAAAGAATAAAAAGAATAAATAAGTACAGTCAGAGACACGGCAATTCCTTCTAGGTCAAGTGCACCATTCGCTTTTACCAAAGGTAATTACAAATCATTTAAAAAACAAGAGGTAACCTCTAACCTGGAGGAATGCATTGTAATTGTAACAATAACAAGGGGGAAGGGGCGATCAAAGGAAAGCGTGCAATACAAATACAAGGGAAACTGGTATCGATTCAGGGCAACAGATCCTTGCATTTAGGAGTGCAGATTACCAAGGAAATACCAAGGAAATATAAGATGAATATAACCTAGAGTTATTGCTCTAACGCTCAGGATTATTCACTAGGAGATTTTAGCAAGGAAGATTTTCATTTTCATTTCTCTCTGTCTCTATCCGTCTTTTCCATTATCCAGAGTGGGTCATGTCAAGATGATCTTGCTAAAAAGTAAAGGGCAAACATAAAGAGGTTGATCCAGCTCCCATAAGGAATGGACTATCCTCAACAAAATTTCATAATTTCAGGGTCGATAGAGCTTGTCAAGACGCGTTAAAAAAGTCCAGTTTTTTTATTTTGGTCAACTGAGAAGGGGAGGAGGGGGGCTCAAAGTCAAAATTTAAAAGTCCCATAACTCTCGCCCAAAATATTATTTTGACTTGTACTTTACGCTAAAAGAATCCTGTTTGAAAGAGCTTTCGATTGATGTGTATGAAAGTCCAAATTTTAAAAAAAGGTTAAGTCACCTTTTTTTAATTTTGTTAAGTTTTTGAACAAAAAAATTTGGTTTTATGAGTCTAAAATAAACGCGCAACGCACGTAGGAGAATAAAAAACTATGGATATAATAGTCAAAGTTATGTGCTTTCGAATGGCGCAAACTGCGATCTGGGGAAATGATTTGTTCAAAAGTTATAAGGGCTTGAAGTTGTGCACCTCCGAAATTACGGTGCGGTCAGTGCATATTTTCAATAGCGCGTACCGATCTTTCAGTGCGAGGGTGACACTAGCCATTGAAAATATGCACTGACCGCTCCGTAATTTCGGAGGTGCGCAACTTCAAGCGCTCAGAACTTTGTAACAAATCATTTCCCCGGATCACAGTTTGCGCCATTCAATAGAACATAATTTTGACTTTTACATCCATGGTTTTTTATTCTCTTACATGCGTTGCGCGTATTTTTTAGACTCAAAAACCCAATTTTTTTTTGTTAAAAAAATCGAAAAGTATTTACTTAACCAGTTTTCAATTTGACTTTCATACACATCGATCGAAAGCTCTTTCAAACAGGAATCTTAAGGGGTAAAGTACAAGTCAAAATAAGGAACTTTGAGTCCCCCTCCCCCCCCCCCTTCCCAGTTGACCAAAATTAAAAAACTGGACATTTTTGAACGCGTCTTGACAAGCTCTATCGACCCTGAAATTATGACTTTTTTTTGACGATAACCCATTCCTTAAGGGAGCTGGATCAACCTCTTCACATCAGTCCTAGAGCCCTGTCTTTATTTGCACTCATGACTTTCATTGTTTCTTTCCTTGTTTTTGTGTAAAAAATTGTAGGTGCGAGTTGTTACAGTTTTCCATGTCTCAGGCGATGTTTCAACAATAAGATAAATATGAAAGCACTGGTAAAATTTGACATCTTCACTCACCTCTGAGACTTGATTACCCATGAAAACAAGGGTAATCGCTAGTGATGGGTCGAATCCAAAATTTTACCAAACCCGAATCCGAATCCTAGATTATAACACCCGAATCTTCGAATCCGAATCCTAGATTATAACACCCGAATCTTCGAATCCGAATCCAAATCCTGAACCATCGCGAATCTTCCTCATTTGCAGTATTTTCAAATAATTTTCTTTAGAACCTCTACTATTTACTTTTCTATCTATGTAAAATCATCAAAAAGCATACATTTTTTTTAGATTTGGATTTAGGACCAAAAAGTAATTATTCATTTACCATCATATCTCATGTGGAGTCGGTTCATTTGAGTCAACATTTTCGGGAGGGGTAGGACAGTAGGTGTCATCTAGAGAACCATTTCTAGGGAGCAGTTATTTGCATGAAAAACCGTAGAACGAAGCCATTTTCAGGGAGGGTTCCGAGGGATGGATATTTCGGTAGCGTGTCTCGGCAGTAAGTAATCTTAGAGCATTGGGATTTCGATAGTCCATTTTTTGGTTGGATGCACTGCAGGGATACACCCGCGGGTCATATTGCTATACGCAGAGGGTACGCGCGCGGGTAATCTCGCCTTGCGCGGAGGATACGCGCGCGTTCGTATTTACGCGACTGTTTGAAATCTCGATCGGATTTGGGATTCGGATTCGAAGTCGTGATTTCAGCGGACCGAATCCGAATCTTCTTGAGGATTCGGTCGAATCCCGGCTCCATCACTAGTAATCGCTTCATCTCAAAGGTGACATCTTAGGAGAAAAGAACGAACCTTTCAATTTAATCTCAGTTGAGAGAGGTGATTATAAAAAGGATACATACTGCTCTGAAGAAGAGGTGTAAAAAAATGCCCTTTCACACAATTGAGTGAAAAGTAAGGCATTTTTTGTGGGGTCTGTGTCCAGCAGCAACTTAGATTTTTAAAATAAAAATGAAAAAAATTTGATAGAAAATGGGACAAATTATGAGGCAATTTTCAGAAAGATTGCCTCAACTTTCACCGGGTTCGTCACTTTATCTCATAAAACTCTGAAAGTCGGACATACTTACAGACTGTTCTTTCCTTTCATAATCTATTTCACTTTTGAAATCAATTTGGTGTTTTTGAAACATTTCAAACTATTTAATCAATGAGATGTGCACTTATTCACAATGCATATATTGAATGGGAAGGTTAGGTACTTGCCAGCGCGTTGAAAGAAGGAAGAATAAACTTTTCAGCAACAAATAACACCAAATAATTTTTTATGCAGATTGAAAAAACCCAAGAGTAACTCATTAAGCATGTTAAATGAAGCAAGAAAGTTTTAGGTGTGTTCTTAAAAAAGCAAAAAAAACGAACAAACAAGTCATCACGTTTTGGAATATTCCTGGTAAAACTTAGGTGACTTTCATTTTTTGAGGCAAATTTTCGGGTGAGCACAAGAAAATTTTTAGGAGGAAAAATATTCTGCACCTCTGCTCTGAAGATCCAAAGAAAGAAAGAGAGAAAGAAAGAAAGAAAGAAAAAAAAACAGCTTACACTTTGAATTCACTAAGAATTTTCCCATAAGCATGGCTTCTAAAACGGTCATAGATGATTCACAAACATTACACTCATTTGTATCTACTATTACATGCGACACCTCTTTCCTGAAAATAAAAAATCAAGTACATGAATTGGCTTTAATACGAATTGGTTGTAATTAGATTTTACAGTTTTTCTTTTGTTAGAATTGTGTTACATCAAAGAAGTTGCATGAGGGGCTCAAATAGTTTTCAAACATAATTCTTCAAAGGGTTCAGAAAGGTCAATGAGAATGACTAACTTAAAAGAAGGAAAGAAACAAACACATTCGTTTTTATTGTTATTTCGATTCTTATTCCATGGGATTCACAAAAATCCAAATTTAATTATGGCATTGAATATAGATGACTTTGCTGCTAGATAAGGCACTGAGAGAACAATGACTGCATTCCAAGCTAATAAGAACTGAAAGACTGGTAAGAAGAAAAAAAAAGTAACAGACTGATCAATAGGTAGAGTTCAGAAGTGTACCCCTGCAGCTCACCGATAATCTTCGATGAATTTTCAATTTTCATTACTTCAAATCAAACCAACACGCGCTAATGACGACTTTAATCTTTTGATTTGAAAGCATTCCTCATTGAAAAGCCAATGCTCAAAATCATTTTCATTCATTTTCATTAAATAATATGAGAAATAACGTTTGAATACTCTAGAGGTGTTCGAATACCCGAAAAATATTCAAGTATTGAGTTTTCAGATTATCAAAAGCTCGACTCAAATGAAAAAAAAATTTGAGTAGTTTTCGAGGTATTTAAAAAAAAAAAAAAAAAAAAAAAAAAAAAAAATAATCTGCATCTTTGAAAATCATAATAGCCCGTTAAAAATCGGAGTTCGTGAAATTCCTTCTATCCACCCTGAATTGTGCATTTCTTACTGCTCATTTCGCAAAGATTCGACAGTCTGTAAAACTTTACAACAGACATGTTTGTTCTCAGTCATCAAGTACTTTAATTTTCTTTATAAAAAACACAATATTTCAGACCCTTGCAACTGCCCCATTGAATAGTTGACAGCACTAAAAAGTCAAAAGCAGTGGAACCAAAGACTGCTCATTGATAATCAAGATTTTCAACTTACGAGAAACTACTAGCGACTGTCACGTTGAACTTTTTAATTGACGAAATTACATGTTTGTTTAATGAAGCTAGATTATGACAGTAAATCACAGTTGGGCGCGATACTGACGGAGTTGGTAAGTCTAACTTGGACTCTAAGCAGTTAATTTTCAAAAGATCTTCCAAGCCTAGTTCTTTAGCTAGAGATCTGAAAAAAAGCAAAGTTTTGAGTCATCAGACAATCTCAAAAATAGAATAGAAAAGGTTAAATTCATGGTCTAATTACTCAGGTGGAGGCCAATCTCATTTTCTGTACCTTGGTGACATCACATATTACACAGACAACCAATGAGCTGGAGGTATGACCGGATGACCCCTTTATTTGCAGCATGATACACGGTACGGTACAACTACAATACCATACAGTGTATCATCATACTACAAACATGGCAGCCAGATCTCATCAGTCTCTACCATGGGTAGAGGCACCATTTTATCTTTAACTTCAAATTTCACATTTTTTCCAAGTTAAAACAGAGATTTTGTCATGAAAAGTGGGGATTTTGTCAAGTTCTACTTCGGGATTTGTAGCTTTTTTTCAGCAGCGCAACAGTTGTTTTTTACTAGTGATATGGCAAGTGACAGGTTTTAAGTGCTCTTACGAGATCATAAACGAGAAAAAAGGTATCGAGCGGACAGCGATGCTACAGTAGACTTCTTGTGGGAAATGGCCCATTGCCAAAAGTTCATTTTTTTACATGGATCGGCGCCGCTCGCTGAGCTGAGCTCAAGTTCTCACGGCACCAAAAAATTCTACCGCACCGTTTTCGCACAATTTAAGCTCAAAGTTGAAAAATAACGATAGGAATAGGCATTTGTACAAAGTGTATTTCTCGGAAAAGGACAGGTGATCACGGCATCTGTCCCTCGTAAAACAATACTATTGTGAACCCTCGGATTGGGAACCTCTCGCGCCAATCACCCGTCCTTTTCTGAGAAACTCATTTTGTGCTAATGCCGATTCTTTTTGTTATTTTTCAACTTCGAGCTTAAATTGCGTGAAAACGGTGCGGTAGAATGTTTTGGAAAATATTGCTCGGCTTGACGAGCGGCATCGATTAATTTAAAAATATTAACTTTTGGCAAGGGGCTATTTCCTGTAAGGTATGTGCCCCGTCCTTTCTGCTAGTGACATTTTTTAGTTAAAACCCTCCCCAAGACTATAGAGTTTTGACCCTCTTCCTCCTCTTGTTAAATTTCGCTATTTCACGATATTTCGCGAAATTAGCGCGGCAAATTCAAATAATCACGGCCGACTGTCATCACAGCTGACTTCATAAACAAATAAACAGTAAACACTGACGGCATCTTTTCGAATTCTGACGTTTCAATGTCCTCAACTCCTCACAAAAGGTTGTGAAAGGTACGGAGACCGATATTTGTGTCGAAAACTTATCAAAATGAACAATAACTCACAGGAGTTCCAAGGGTGATTCCAACTTCGATAATCATGCTTGGAACTCCTGTGTGTTATTGTTTAATTTTGATAAGTTTTCGACACAAATATCGGTCTCCGTACCTTTCACAACCTTTTGTGAGGAGTTGAGGACATTGAAACGTCAGAATTCGAACAGATGCCGTCAGTGTTTACTGTTTATTTGTTTATGAAGTCAGCTGTGATGACAGTCGGCCGTGATTATTTGAATTTGCCTCGCTAATTTCGCGAAATATCGTGCACGTGGTGGAAAGATACAGGGGTGAATAGTATCTAGTGTTTTTCGCACTTTGTGAGTTTAATACTGAATTTTAGTGTTTTCTGATGCTGCCATTGTTATATTCTCGGCTTTTTACATAAGAATTGATACTTTAAAACGCTGTAGCCGAAGTGTGCAACAGACCCATTCTAGGACTCATCTTCTTGACAGCTTCACATTTTTTGGTACATGCTCAAGATTTCTCGAGTTATTTTGGTTCCAGGAGGCCAAATGATAAAAGTGTTAACAATCTCATTTTCAAACAAATTGCGAGTAAGAAATAAGTTGGTACTAGAGAGTGGCCACAATTACTTAGTCTTTTTACTTTTATCCAGCACAAAAAAAATTGAGACTAAGCATGAGACATTACTTACAATGGAGTCTGACCAAATATGGTTCTTGCTTCAATATCTGGTCCATACTGCATGATAAGTTCGACTAGTTCTTTAGTCCTGTACAGAGCTGTGTGGAGAGGAGTTTCAAAATTGTATCCTGGGACAAAAACCCAAGATCCAGCTTCTAACAGAATTTTGGTGATCTCGTAATTTCCTGAAGTCACTGCCTCGTGCTGCCAAACAAAAAGCAATCATTGAACACTCAACATTTTTCCCTTTTAATAAAAATGAAAACAGAGTTTTCCTGGTACTTGAAATAATTCCAAAAACTGAAATAAAAGGTGAAAGGAAAAAAAAAAAAAAATAAAGAATTTTCATACGAGGAATCATAAGCGATGGAATTATTGTCTGATCGAGTCATAATCTTATAAAACAGATAATTGAGTACATAATGCAAGTATGGTTGGTGGTAATTTATCAAGCAGACATTCCAATGGAAAACCCTTTAACACATTCACTGCCACACGGGGCCCGGCACCCATGTTTCCCACCACGCCATTCAGGGATCTTGGGCCCAGCCGGAGGTTTCCTGAAAAAAAAAAAAAAACCACTCTCATGGCACCTCCGCACTGTGTGTCTGTTCGGCAGTGAAACGGCAAAAAATACATCAAATCCAAACTATACATCCGATTAAAGTGAAACTTGACCGAAATACTATTACGACCACCTACTATGCCCTGACAAGGTCAAACATTTTGGGCACCCCTTTAGGGGCACCCTTCTTACCCCCTTGTGACCCAATTTTTTCGAAAAATTAGGGTAGTTCAAAATTCCCCATTTTTCATTGCAGATTCGGAAAGAACGCAAAATTCTAAGACTTTCAGCACAATCCGCATATCGGTTTTCGTTTTCGATATATCGAACCTCAAAGTTCGATATCTGCCAATAATTTTCAAAAAACCATACCTCCTCCAAAAGAGGTCCGAATTAAAAAAACGAAGTGCCTAATGTACTCTAAAAAACGAGTGCATTTCAGATTAAAATACATTTTTTAACTAAAATTTACACTGATGCCATTTTTGGACCCCAATTTTTTTTTTTCAAAATTATCTAAAATTTTTATTAAACAATGTTCTTGAAAAACGATCCAAATCCACAACTGTGCCTCAAAAACTATCCGATGATGGTGAGGAAGTGCTAAATTATGCTCAGAAGTCTACAAAAGTCTCACATTTACTTTTAAAACCACACACTTTGGCCCATATAATGGTCGATTTCAGAATTTTATTACACAGGGTGTCCCAAAATTCATAGTAAATATTTTTACCACGTATTTTTGGGGTCAAAATAAGACTTTTTTTCTTATAAATATGGGTCAGAAATTGTAGACTTTTCGAGTTAGAGTGTTGCAAAGTTTCCGAAAAACAAATTGAAAAATTGTCATAACTGCCTCGTGCATTGTTCTGAATGCTCGTAAATAGGTACTCTGGTGTAATTTTAGGCGCTCTTGCCGGTTTTGGCCGTGAAAATGCTGTATGTAAAAATTCGAGGGGTGTTTGGGGGGTTTTTCTTGATTTTTCTCATTTTTTTCGGCCAAATTATGTGAAAACATGCTTTCAGTTTCATTAAACCCAAAAACGATTAGCAAGACTCAAAAGTTCTTAAAAAAATCTGCATTTTTGGTCCTTACATGTTTTTTCATTTTGCAAACCATTTCCGAGAAAATCGGCCCTGAAGTTGCAGAGGTCCGCCAAGAATTGACAAAATCAAAGAAAAGGCGTTTATCGGCCGACTTCTCCAACTTCAGGGACAATTTTCTCGGAAATGGTTTGCGAAATGGAAAAACTCGTAAGGACCAAAAATGCATATTTTTTTACGAACTTTTGAAAAATGCTAATTGTTTTTGGGTTTAATGAAACCGAAAGCATGTTTTTACATAATTTGGCCAAAAAAAGTGAGAAAAATCAAGAAAAACCCCCGAAACCCCCCTCAAATTTTTTCATACAGTATTTTCATGGCCAAAATCGGCAAGAGCGCCTAAAATTACATCAAAATACTTATTTACGAGCATTCAGAACAATGCACGAGGGAGTTATGACAATTTTTCAATTTGTTTTTCGGAAACTTTGCAACACTGTAACTCGAAAAGACTACGATTTCCGACCCATGTTTATAGGAAAAAAAAGTCTTATTTTGACCCCAAAAATACGTTGTAAAAATATTTACTATGAATTTTGGGACACCCTGTATAAATTTTTCAGGATTTATTACAACTTTTAAGGGATTCTGAGTGTGTTTCAGCACCCACCTCCCCCTCAGCGGACAGTTTCTGAGCCAAAATTGTGGATTTGAACGATTTAATGGGAAATTGGTGAGGCAGCTCTCAGATCGGTACCATACCGGTCCGCTCGATCGAAAAAATGGCACAGCAGCCAAATGGGTCAAAGATATTTTATGGAATTCTTTTCAGTGATATTACCTATCCAAAATTGGCATTCTGAGCGTGGATCCTCATGGAGCTTGTTTTATAGGCCTTTCCAAAAATTGAAAATTCATCATTCTGGAGAGCTATGTTTAAGCCCTATTATGGCCCTCCAAAAAAGTTTTGCAAAAACCGTTTGTGCCTCAAATTCAAGCTAACAGTATGAAAAGTGACTTAGAATAAACAGATCATCTTATATTTTACCCTGTACCGCAAAAAATGGCCAACTTTCAAACTTGAAAGGAAGGTCGATTTTTGCCATATTTTAAGTTGAACTGTATGCATGTATTCTGACGGAAATATGGCAACACAGAAATTTTTACGGCTTGTAAAGGATGCTCCGGTCCCTAAGGAATGTAAAAACCCTAAAAAAGTTTGATGGGGCAGACTGCGGTTTTAGGTATTTTTTGCCGCTGTAGGACACACTGTGCGCCGGGCCTCCGATCAATGCAAATGCGTATCTATTCGAGACCGGCAAGGCGCACTGAGTACGATGCATGTAAAAATGTTCAATTCGGACAATTTGAAGTCTACTTTTTTGAACTTGAATTTTACTCCCTGAGATGTATCCGAGAAGGATTTTAGATACAAGGAAGGAAGCAACACTTTTTATGAATAAAATGGTCAACTTTATTTATATAGAGTTTACGAAATACAGGGACGAATACAAAACATGATCAATACGAAATACAATACCATAATGACAGCTCTGGGAACCGGCTCTGCTCTACTACATTATATGTACGCTACGCCCTCTGGCCGCCAATGTCGGCACCGACTCATTTGCATACTCTACACTCCCCAAACAGTTTCTTTCATTTCAAATTAACAATTATATTTTCCAACCAAGCTTTACGAGAAAGTAAAAAGGCAATGGAACGTTGTGTGGTATTAGATACGATACAAAAAGCAAGTTGTTAACACTTTGAGAGCCAAAGCCAAACGGCTTTGCCGATTTTGCCATTGCGTGCCAAAGCCGTTTATATACGTACTTAGCGTGTACACGCATTTCAATAGAGCGGGACATTTATAAACGACCATGTAGTCGCATATAGGGGGACCTCGGAGGCTCTAATACTAAGTTTTGCCGATAGTGGGCGACAATAGTGTAACGGTTCGCCGGGGGCTGGCGTAGTTTATCGTAGCTTTGGTAGAGTAGGTAACAGATTGGTTAAGTGATAAGAACGAACTTGAGTTTAACGTTAAAATTACACTTTTATTCCCGATTAACATACGAAACTTATGACTAAATCCTCCCTGAATTCCTTGATTCTCCTTTTATCTATATTATGATATGACCCTTACTTCCGAATCCCGTAATTAATCCTCCCTCCAACTATATGCATTAACCTAATCTCCCGCTTAAGACTTCCCTGAATTCTGATTATGACTTCAGCTCAAGACTTGGACTCCTCTCACGTTGGGCAGACTTTGACGGCGATCACTGAAAAGACGCCATTGCTATCGTTTACACTGCTTATATCGAACGCGCTCATTGACCCGGCCGCCAAAGTTAGATCTCGCGCCGGCTCGACAGCCGAAACCTAACCTCGGTGCATCAAAGCTAATGCGCGCGTGAAACATAAACACAATGCGAAAACCGCGCTTTCTGACGCACGGACCTCTTTTCACCTGCATGATCTACCTTGAAAATCCACATAACAACACGAATCTAAGATTCCCCGAAATTCGCGAAGAATGCGAATTCTCGCTACCCAAAATGACGGCTCCGCCACTGATTCCATGACAATAGTGCGGGCTACACACAGCTACAAAATACGCTGAAATAGCGCATATTCAGATTTTTAGGTTATTGGATGATGCCGCAGACTTTCCTGCTAACTCCCTGTAATGAATAGCAGTGAATAGTTGTTGAAACATCCTATTGAATCGGCGAGACATCACAGGGCGAAAACATCCCAAAAACCCATGAAGACACCCTGCCCCTCCTCTAAACTCAACACCCACGTGAAAAATCTTGAGATAACGTGTCTAGGATTGAATCAAAGCTGGATCACTTTAGTTTTGTTTCCTGTCAATACCGGCGGGGCCCAGCGCTACGCGTAGTTTTTTCATCCAGCGCTGCGCCAGCCTCATGGGCCCGGCGATCTCCTATGGAATCCATGTGTACACATGAGTCCAATGACCTCGATTTTTTTTTTTTTTTTTTTTTTTGAAAGCAGTCGAAAATATGGTTAAAAATATGCTGTGGCGCTGGGCGAAGTAGTACCGAAAATAGCATGGCAGTGAACAGGTTAATCTCTGTGGTGTGTGCTCTATAGCTGAAAAGTAATCAATGATTTTTGTAGGGATAAATAGGTTTCTATTAAAATGACAACTTAAAAGAAAAACCACTAATAAGAATAACTTGCACTCTAGAAGATTACAATACAACTGATTATAATCAGCCCCTCCCTCGCCCAGTCTTCTTTTTCTTATCCGTCATTCGTCAACCATTGACCAGAGCACACAAATTTGTTTCAATTTCATCATTTTCAGCTAGCTAAAACTAAGCAGTAATTTGCAAATTCCAAGCAAAATAGGCGGAAGCAGAAAAAAACCGTCGAATGAAGCCATTTCCTCTGAGGGTTTAGAGGGACAGATAATTGGAGAGTCACGTGTTTCCGTGGAGCATAGTCTCAGAACATTGGGATTTCAACAGTCCGTTTTTCGGTTGGATGCACTGCCGGGATACACACGAGAGTCGAACTGCTATACGCGGAGGATACGCGCCCAGGTAATCCTATCTTACGCGGAGTAGCGTAGTGCCGCTTCTCTATTTGTCTCTGATGAGAAGTTGGAATTCAGTGTACTTGTGTAAATATTTTAAAGCGAAAGTAAAAAATACTAAACTTACAAGCGGAGTCCAACCAGCAAAATCTTTTTCATTGATATGAAACTTCCAGTCTGTTTCTAGCAGTTCTTTCAGCTGACTGACTTTGTTCTGGAAAAAACAAAAGGGAATGATTAGAGGAAGTCTAAAAACTATCAAACATACTGTTTGCTATATTTAGACAGCTCTGAGCTCCTTGCCACAAAACTATGATTTTACTTAAATGCAAATAAGTTTTGATTTTAGTCTGATGGACAGCATAATTCATAAACCCTTTCAGGGTTGCGTAATGAAAGGGTATTTTCACAAATCTTAGGCCAATACTAGTACATGAAATTATTTTTTCTTGAGTGATTTCATGTACAAAAACCTATTTTTTGTTGAAATTTCACGAGAACTCATTTGAACAAAACGTCACTTAAAAATATGAGACCACAGAGTGAAAGAGAGAATTTGAATCGGATTAACTTTTTAACCGATCCAATGCCAGTACATTTTATTAGATTTCTAACTGTTTTGTACCGCAGTTGTGAGGAGCATTCACCACAACACTTCTGACCAATCGGAATGTATTGGTGAGTTTTTGGTCTCATCAAAGTGATCTTTCATTTAACATTTTTGGTGGGGTCCAACTGAGAAGAATCAAAGACAGAAATGGTGGACCTAAAATCTCGCCAGCGATGCGTTACAAACTAACGTCTACTTCTTTGATTATCAAATCTGGGCCCCATCTAGAGAGCATAGTTCACTGATTCACTGTGTGAAAAGAAATGATGCAGCCGTGCAGATTTCTATGATTTTTCATCAAATTTTTAGAAATTTGGCTTTGGATTCTAAAAATTGATACTGAGTGGACCTTTTGACAGAATTATATTCCTGAATTGAGTAGGAAAATAAAAATTCATGTCACTAGAGCAGAGGCATTTTAATTATCGGGTTCTGACAAGAAGAGGTGCCAGAGGTGCCTGCTACCAAAATACATCCAAGTGCATTGGTTAGCGATTAATTAGCAACGAATCGAAACTCTGCGCTAACCAACCGCTCATCGATGCGTTTTGATGCAATTTGGAAGCAGGCACCGCTACTTGTCAGAGCCTGATTCTCAAAATGCTTCTGCTCTATCTGCGCATTTTGTAATAAGATGGGTAAGTGACAATTTCATTGAATAAAATCACTTCCTAACCGTGACAACTTTTTTTCCAAGATACAAACAATCAAACATGGCACACATCTCCAATTGAGGACTGCTCCGTCCGAAGAGCTTTCATCAGTTTTTCAAAATTCTGAAATCCAAGATGGCTGCCGTTTAAATTCGTCGGCAGCCATCTTGGATTTCCCAATTTCGAGAATTTGATGAAAGATTCGGTTTCAGTGATGAAAATTATAGCCAGACACCAATTTTCACACTTATATGACAATTCCTTGCCAATTTGTCATTTTTTTCGGTGAAATTGGGGGTTTCCGATCCTGCACTTTACAGCATTTTTCAAACTTTAGACAGCTATAACTTTTGAACGAATTGTTTTCCCAACATGAAGTTTGCGTTATTTGGCACAGAATTTCAAGAAAAACAACATGTCAGTTTTTGGTTAAAATTAAAAAATGGGCATTTGGACGAATTTCAATTTTAGTGAAATTTTTCCACACCGAAAAACACGAAAAATTGCAATAGCTCCACGGTGAGTTGAAAACCCACAATATACCACCATATGAGCCGAAAGCACTGTTTTTTGCGGTTCTTTTCGCGCAAACTACGTTTCAAAATCTTTTTCCCCATTCGAGATACAGACGTTCTAAGATTTGGCCAAAATCAAACTTTGACAGGTCACTATGCGCTCCCTAATTCATTTTTGGACCTGAAAGTTTCAGGAAAGGTGCCTCTTGTGATACTGAATCACCCTGTATAGTTGAAATTTATTTTAGGGAGGGGGTTTTTTTTTGCCGATTTTGGATACACCTCTTTCATAATACAATCTGCAAAATTGAGCTCACAGAAGATAAAATAGTATACACAAGTGAGGGGGCAAAGTGGTGTGATGCGTACGCGCTATATCTAACTCAACAGTGTAGCGCAGCGTTTCAGAAAGAACAATAGAAACAAGAATGTACAAGATGTACAAGTACCTGAGAAGAAATCTTTTAGTTCCTATTAATCATCAGAAGATTGTTTTATTTTTTATTTTATTTTACCTTAAAAGCTTTGATATATCACAAAAGACTGTTTATTTTATACGTCATGCTATTTACTTTTCATTTCACAATTTTAACCGCTTTCTATTGGTAGATTTTTCTGGGAAAAAAAAAGGCGTTTTCTGCCAAAAGGGCGGATGTTACACTTTTTTAAAATGGCCGTGACATTTTATGGAATGAATTTTCAAAAAAAAAAAAAAAAAAAAAAGCTTGACAGAATATGAAAGATGAGGGTTTATACTATTCCATTTCATTTATTTGAAGCATTTAACTTCAAAATTTTTGGAGATACTGCTTTTAAAACTTTAAACGCGATTTTCTCAAAATCGATTTTTGTCACATCAGCCCTTTTGACGGATAAGTCCTCAATAGATTTGATCAATTCATTGGGTAGGATATGGGGTTTTCAATGATGTAAGGCACTTGAAATGAAATTTAAGATGAGAATACAAACTTACCGTCCTACAAGCTATGTGCAAAGCTGTTTCACCTTTAGCATTTTTCTTGAACACATTCTTTGCTTTCTTATCCTTGTCTAAAATGCTTCGATCTAAGCTCTCTCTACTTCCTTTCTTCGGCTCAGAATCTAATCTACTATCCTTTAGTGATGGAGTAGATGACTGTGAGATTGATTTTTTCTTTTCTGTTCTGTTTTCAAAGCTATGTCTAGATATCTTGTCACCAGGGACAGTCTCACAAACGGATAATTTTACAGGGTTTTTACTCTCATCAATTTCACTTTCATTAAAATTTTTGTTGATGCTTGTTTTCTTGGGTAATTTTCGAGTAACGAATATTGACTGACTGTCTAGTGATGATTCAATGGCTTTGTCTTCACTGCTGGTTTTGGAAATTGACTGTTTGCTATTATTTGTATCTGCGATTGTTTTTGCAACACCTGACAGAGTGCCACTTTCCAAAGAGTTCTTCCTGATTGGTGGCAAGTTTGACGCTTCATCCCCATTTTCACTTGATTTGGAGCTGCGACTGCGAGAAAGCCTGTGTTTATTGGCAATGGCTTTGCTGGCCAGTTTGGCAGTGGCTTTTTTCCCCAAGAGCAAGTCATTTTCTTTATCCTCTTTACAAAAATCAAGTTTCATTTGGACCGGGTCCTTCGGCTGGATCTTCCCATTTTCGGTTCCCTTGCTTAGTTTGACTGGAGTGCAGTAATTATTTGCTGCCTTCCCATTCAGATGAAAATTGTCAATTTTTTTGAATTCGTTACAGAGCTCTTTCACAACATGAAGTGGAACCCTGTGGAGAGATTGAAAAATAATAAGATTTCAAACAGGAAGTAGAAAGATAACACCAAAATCTATTAATACCAGGTCAGTCTAGTGGGCAGTCCATACCAACGTTTCCCCGCTATGCGCTTCATTCACCGTCGTATTTCGCATAACAGCTGTTGATTCTGCCAAGTGAACAACACAACACGGGTGATGATGCCGGCAGACCGGGGAGACGGAACGTGTTAGCCCCGCTCCTTGTTACAGGACTGACCTGGTATTAATAGATCTTGGATAACACTTTATGTAAGACAAAAGTAGTGCAAAAAATGCTCAATCTACACTAGAGCACAATTCAATAGGCAGGTGGCGCTCTCTTTTCCCTCGCTCGCCAGAGCCTCTTTTTACCCCTTTTACCACAATGTCCACCTACCCTTACTGAACTATCCATGGGGTAGCGTCCACCACTGGCCCTTTCATTCTCCACTCACTTCACGCAGGTATTTTAAATAATTAAAATTTAAATTTAAATGTTCAGCCAACCATTGAATAAATGAGGGGAATATGGCAGCACCGCTAATGATTGGCTCATCAGGATTCACAGAGGAGCAGTGCTGGGAGAACCCTGCTGGCCAACGCAACGTCACGCCCCTGTTCACGCAGTTTTGTTCTAGTAAAGTGGTCTGAGGGGAATTTTTTGGGAAACTGACAAAATTTGACTTGACATTTTTTTAAAATATCAGTCATTTTTAGTGCATAACAGCGTTAAAATGTTGAAGTACATTTGAAAAAAAAAAAAATTAAAAATTAAATAATAAAAAGGGGGCCATCATGTTTCACATTTTTGTAAGGATATTTTTCAGGAATTCAGTGAAGAAAAAGTATACCAGATCGCATGAAACTTCCTGCGTTTTGGAACATGTTGCACCTGGCTACAAGACAACTTCAGGCTAGAAGGCATTCCTAAAGCCTGGTTTCCAAAAAGACAAAGCCTTGCGTTTGCTCTAAACTCCTTGTAGAAACATCCTTGGAACATACAAATTTCTGGAATATTGAGGCGTTTTCAAGAAGAAGGGTCGAAATACAATGGGAGTGTTCTACCAAAGAAATGGTACTTTAGCCATAACGTAGAATTCTAAGAGCACCTTAAATGTTTCATGACTCTGACTCTCCCTTTTGGTGGACGCCTCCATTCATTTCTGACAGAACAGACTCAATAATCAAATCTCCTTTTAACTTCTCTCTTTTGCAGTTGAAAACCTCCATACAAGGGCATTATTTTGAGTTCGGCTAGGGAGAGGGGGGGGGGGGGAATGTGAGGACTTTTTTTTTATTTTTTCTTGCTCATCAATATGACACTTTACAGCCCTGCATATCCTATATTTACGGCCCTAAATTCCAACAAAACTCGTTAATGACCACCAAATTTTAGTTCGAATAGCAACAATACCAAAAGATTGCCGTTTTAAGTATGCAACAGACAACAAGCAAATCACTTTTAGCATTTAAATGGCTGAGAATGTTCTCAGTTGACAAGAAAAGGCTCAGAAGTCACCGCCTCCAATTTTGGAAACAATGGCGCTTAAGCATAGCTAAAATAAAACCGTTAGACATGTGCTACTCATTTTTTGCCAAAGGGCCTTCCTATGGCATCAGGAATTTTTGAAAATAGGCAAAATTTACGCAAAGAACCCGAGCTAACTACTGGGTGAAGTGAGTTCCGTACATCAACACTCATTTCTTCCACATTCTGTAGGAAGCGGCATGGCTGAGTGGAATAAGGCAGTGTCTGGTGCGCATGAGAGTGCAAGTTTGATTCCTGAATACCCCACCTATTATAAGCTAGGTAAACAAGAAAACCTCATTAACGAGTTGTTTTTACCTTGCTTCCAAGGATAAAATGTCACATTGATGAAACAAACACAAGTCAAATATTTGCATATTTTTAATCAATAATTTAGGTTAGAAAGCAAAGGACGTGTCAATTATCAAAGTTTCAACTTACTTTTCTCTATCAAAGTCTTCGTCATGAATAGTGAAGCAAGATGTTTTCAGAATATCATCAAGGAATGAGTCTTTCATCAGATCTGAATATGCTAAAGGCCTCTTACAAACAGGACATTTGGTGCCATCCCCTTTACAAGAGAGACAGAAGAAGTGTTCATCACAGTCAACATATGAGTGCGGGTTGTGAACTCGCTTTTCACTAGAGGGGGGGAAAAAAAATTGGTGATTAAATGTCAGGAAAAAAAACAAAACAAAAAACAATAGAAACGTAGAAAGTAAATATGCGACTAGAAACTGAAAGGAAAGAGACAAAACTATATCAAGTAGGTCAGCACATAGGTGGATATAGCAATTTGACAACCATGCAATGTTCTCACTTGAACAAATCATCGTCCATCTGACGCATAGGCGTAAGTCGAATCCAATGTTTCAAATGTTCCAAACTTACTTTCATTTTTTCAACCGCGATCAATCATTCAATATTTTCAATTAATATTTTTCTGCGATTCTATGACTCAAGAAGAGCAGAGGAAAAAATATTCAAGGATTATTCGCACGTGCACTGTCCTTCGAAAAATTTAAGACGTGAAAGATGATCATGAAACGTTGGATTCGACTTACGCCTATGCGTCAGATGGACGACGATAAGAGGAAAAGTTGATTCTTGAGGGGGCAGTGGCACTTTTGCTAATTGATTGTTTCTTACACATTAAAATGGGAATAATTCACAGTCCTTGATTGCTAGGTCTGCCTTAAAAACTTAGCTGAAAATGGGAATACACAATTTTACCAAAATTGGCGGAAGGCATTTACTTCATTTTAGAGCAATAAGCATGTGTGCAGCTTCCAAGCATCAGTATTAATCAATGATAAGTAATAAACCATGTATTTTAGATCCATCTCTGACAAACCCCACTTTTCACTTAACAACCCCGGAACCCCTCAATAATAATCATCTCAATTGTTGGAACAGACAACCTACAGACTTATGGAATCCAAAGTTCATGGACTTGCCAAGTTATGGACAACCCTACCCTACATTCGTTTATATTATCCTGCAGCAGGATTACAAACATTTGGGGCATTGAGTATCTTCAATAACAAGGTGATCAATGAAAACCAATTACCACTTAATTTCAAATTTGTCTTCAATGAAAGTTTGGTTTTAAACCAGCTTTAAAATTTTGTACTCATCAGTTACTGATAAAGATGCACTTTAAAATGACTGTTTGATAAAGTTAGAATACACAGTACAGTTTGGAGAAGGTACTTTTCTCTACATTGTATCCTCACAAAGGCAATTTCATGACTCGTTTATGATATGGAAAGAGTTGCAATATTTTTCCAAAAGGAGCTTAAGAGACGTAGATCACTGATTTCTGGCCGAGTATTTGAGACTTATAAAAAGTTTTCTGATGGACCAATCTGACAGAGCAACCACCTGGTGATCTATTCCTTGCTATGCTGCTCAAATCAGTACCGCACCCGGATTTTTTTTTTGGGGGGCTAAAAAGTTAAAGCTTCTTGAGAAATTTTTTCAGCACCGCAAAATTCAGAGTGCAGTGTTTAGCTATAGACCAGCCCGGAAATTTACTCTGGGTTGGGGGGGGGGGGAGGATTTAGCCCGATAGCCCTTCCCCCTGGATGCGCCACTGGCTAACATTATTAAAGAATGGGGCATTCTCTTCAATATTCAAGGGGACGAGAAAACGAAAAGAGAAAATATGTTTGAAGAAGAGACTGAGAAATTGTGTCTAAACTCTGAAGGAACAACCAGCACCACACTAAGGGTTGATGGCACCCAGAGCAATGCACTGTAATGAAACTACTTCCGACCCCCTTCTCCCCACAAAAAAGGAGCCAACATTTTATCATCCCTGCAAATAAAATAAATAAAAGAAAAAATTGTTTTTCAAACTATCCACACAAGTATAGCAAATTTAACAAACTCTGCTTCTTCAAGGTGACACTTTTCATTCAGAGTGATATCCTCCTGCTTCAGGGTTACAGTCTAGGAGAGTTGCTAGGCGCCAGCCTTGCAGTTGCACCCCCAATTGAGTTTTAAACTTGGATACCCGTTGGACACCAAATATTACAGATGGACACACACGAATCAAAAACTGTAATTTGTCATTCTGCGAGTGAAACATTATACTTTACTCACTACCTGTAAATCTTGTGCATATCCAAAAATCTTTGTTTTATTATCAATCTCCAAGCATGATGGAAGTATAAAGGTGGAGGCATTCATACCCCACCTGCGTCACAACGCGACGAATCTAGTGAGCAAGGCCTGAGGGGGGTGTTCGCTGGTGGGTACTGCAGGTACCGCGCTCGCCAGTCACGTGACTGTTGGGTACAGATTTGTGACGCTGTGACATAGATGGGGTACGAATGCCTCCACCTTTATACTTCCATCATGATCTCCAAGAGCCAAATTGGGAAGATAACAAAAGGTTAATAGCCGCACACTCCAGATCAGTCAGTTGAACACAGGCAGTCAGTGGGAGTGGGAGCAGAAGACACCTGTGCAATGGGAAGCTACTCTTCATTCCAAAAGTAAGCAGCCTTGGCTAACCAGTCACAAAACAAAGAGTAGCAGCAGTATGGTTGATAACGCCCCACTGGAAGACCAAATTATATTTATAATGTTCTTCCATCCTAGCAGAAACCTGCAACTGTGACATTCGGTAAGAATGGAAGTGAGATAAACAGTTGTAGACGAAAGTTGCAAAGCTGGGGCATGGATGAAAAAGTATATTTTCACCCACGGCTAGAGGCAGCATAGTAAAGTAATGAAGTAGGAAATGAAGAAAGGTAATTTTGACCTACCAGATTTGACAAGTTAGCATCTTCTTGAGAATTGATAGTGAAACGTAGGATCTGGTGCAGGGTAACATTTTGGACCGTAGATCCTCACGTTATTAGAGCGACTTGGTTTGAGATTTGAGGCGACAAATCAAAAGAACGAGGAATGAGGTGAAGGATCGCTAGATCGCTCAGCGGCAGAAAAGTTTTAGTTTTGGCGATTTTGGCCAGTAAAAGTAAACGGACCTTGGTTTTGGAACTTTCTGAACTTTCGCGAGGTTTCGTCCCTCCAGAGTCCAGAGATTACTGAACAAAAAACAAATATACAATCAAATGTAACAATCAATCCGTCGTTTCCCGCGTGAAAAATATTGCGACCTAACCTAAAAAGTGCTTGACATCGTAAATGTAAATAAACAAACCAAAGAGTAAAGAATGGAAATGGACAGGTGACAGCACAGAATAATATCTGTGGTGACAGGTAGGCCTGCGCGGCCAACGCAGATTCTGATTGGCTGTTGAGCGTGGTGCAAAAATGTCTTAGGGTATAGGGAAATTAACACGGGGTTCTCGTTCCGGGACGTTTATCTCAAAACCTAAGCAAAATCGGCCCTAAACAATTCATGCCAGTCGATTTAGCAGAATTTTCCGAACAAATCGACAGGTCTTAAATGCCACTTTATTGCAAATTCGAGAAGACTGTTTCAGGTGAAAAGTACGAACAATAGTGAGTTTCTCAAACACTGCTCGAACACACGCCGTACTTTTCGACTGAAACAGTCTTCTCGAATTTGCAATTGTTCGGAAAATTCTCCTAAACCGACTGGCATGAATTGTTTAGGGCCGATTTTGCTTAGGTTTTGAGACAAACGTCCCGGAACGAAAACCCCGTGTTAATTTCCCTATACCCCAAGACATTTTTGCACCACGCTCAACAGCCAATCAGAGGCCAGCCCCCGTTCCGATCCCTTATCTGCGTTGACCGTTGACCACGCAGGCCGTCCATTCGGTTGCGACTCTAGTTTACTCTTTGCTGGTGACATTTAGTTATGTGATTTAATGTTTAACCTAAAAAATGCTTGACACACGGCCTCTTGACATCATTCACATACTCTTTGATTCACATTGACATCGTAAATAAACAAACAAAATTACAAAACTCTTGATAGCGGAAATTCGGCGCTTCGGCAGTAATCATTTTATTACAATTTACAAGTAATATTTTCAATCTCTCCGGCATGTTCAATCTGTCAAAATAAATGACACTATCAGACTCAAGTAGTTGTACATTTTTTTTTGTTTACACCTTTCAAAGCGGTTTTGAGTTCTGTTGAAGATAATAGTTTAGCAACCCTCCCTCCATTATGGTAAGTTCCTTTTAATTTTAATCTTGTATTTGCATTGCTCTTTTGACTAATAATACTATTAAACGCAAAGTTTTTGGTAGTCAGGGATTTGAGATAAGTGGCCCAAATCTTCAAGGAATCAAAGCAACCTTCTGCGCTTCGCGTACATTCTTAACTGTCAAATCTTTTGCGTTTGCTTGTGTAAGCACTTGCCAATGTTGCCATCCAACAACTCAATTTTGCAATCAATAATGCTCCCACAGAAGTGTAAATGTTTTGTTTATAACCTTTATCTTCTAGCTATCTCATTCTTATGTGGCCCCTCAATACATTAAAAAATCTCCAAGTTTCCAATGAAACTAAGATGTTTCAGGCAGAATTCTTTGCCAGTCGTGAATTTTCAGGTCTTTTCCAGGTGTGTTTGTTCAGGGAGTTTAGCCGGATCTGCTTTCATACTTGGATTTAAATTTTAAGAGACATAGCGCTTAAAAGGGATCGTTTGACTGAGAGAGGTATGAAAGATGGTATGCAAGAACCGAAAGCCATATGAGAACCTTTTTTAACCTGCGTAACACTATGAATCGAAAAATAGAGTTTTGAGAAAAATGATTTTAATATTTTGATTCCTAGCTTGCAGCCACAGTGGCAAACTCACGAAAACCACAAAAAAAAATTCAATAAAATATTCAACATTCTACCGTAAGCTGTCTTTTTTCATGTCCACAGTCGTTCGCGTTTTTTTTTTTGTTTTTTTTTTTTAATTACTTTAAGTAGCGGCAGCTAATCCCATATCGCCCAGCTAACTAAACCCTAACCAAAAAACCCTATTCTAACCCAGGTAGGAAAGAGGAAAGGGTTTCTTCACCTGGCGCGGCCTAAACGCAGGACTTTTTTTAGACGGGTGGGCCTTCCCTAATTTCTCCCCACCCCCTGTAACAATGAGCAACCATTCTGTTCCCCTCCCAATTTACATCCTGGTACCACAACAATTTATTAAATGTTTTATTTTTGAATACATTTAATTCAACATCTTCGAACGTGTTGCACTTGAACTTAAAGTATTCCCTTATCCCTTTTTAAAAGATCCCTGAATCTGTCAATTTATTTTCCCCCCAGCTTTTTCCCATCCACTTATTCCTAGTATCCCTGTTACCACTTTTATTAACCAGCCCTAGAATTTCCTTATCCACTCCTTCAATATACCCCTTTCTGATTTTATAAATAAAAATTATAGCTCTCCCTCCATCATGGTAAGTTCCTTTTAATTTTAATCTTGTATTTGCATTGCTCTTTCGACTAATAATACTATTAAACGCAAAGTTTTTGGTAGTCAGGGATTTGAGATAAGTGGCCCAAATCTTCAAGGAATCAAAGCAACCTCCTGCGCTTTGCGTACATTCTTAACTGTCAAATCTTAATGTTTCACAAAACACGGTCATGAAATTATCTGTTCGTATGAAAGAATCTCATTGCATCTAGTCTAATTTGAATCTCGAAACCTTCTTGCATCATTTCCTTTGCGGTCCACGAATGTTTGCAAGCTCAAAAGCATGTGAACGCTTGTGGACCGCGGAACTATTTTCATCCGCCCGTCCGCAGTGGACCACAGTGGACGATTGTGGACACAGAAAAAGACGGCTTTACAGCTCAGTTGAGGTATTGGACTGAAACTTTCAGGGAACATTCTCGAGGGTATGAGGAACTGATTTCACATTCAGGTGACAGGTTTGTCGTCATTCCCATGACGGGTTATCCTAAAATAATGAAAAAAGTCAAACAAGAAGTTGCATCTGTTCTCTCATTCTTTATAAACATTTTCTGTTCCACATGCATTTTTCCTAGCGTTCTTAAAACAGTAACTCCTTTATTCAAAGAAGGTGACATAAGTTTAATAAATAACTACAGACCATTAGCCATGGTCTCACCTCTTTTTAAAGTTTATGAAAACATAATGGCCAACCGGATTAAGTATCATATGAATGTAAAAAAGCTATGGTATTGACATGAATATGGTTTCAGGAAAAGGGTTTTTTCAACGGAATCAGCTTGAAGAACTTGTTATGAATCCTTTTGTAGGAAACAGACTCATTCTGTTATAGTAGCCTTCAACCTAAGCAAAGCTTTTGATTCTGTTCACCATTCAATTTTAAAACTTAAAATGTTAACATTAGGTCTCGGTCACCAAATTGTAGATTGCATCAGTGATTACTTATCAAATAGGGAACAATACGTACACATTAATTAATTTTCAGAATATAATTTATAAATCTGGCAAAATCATAATAAACGGTAAAGTACTGAAAGGTTCAATTTTAGGCTCGTTGTTGTTTTTGTTATTCATTAAGGATTTGAAGAATTTCATTGGCTTCAAACTAAAAGATGGTATAGTTATCTCTGATTTTAATATTGTTCTATTTGCCGATGATTTATGCTTACAGTAAATAGTAAAGACCCGCTGATTTTAGAAAGAGAACCTATATACTTGTAAATTTCATTGGGGAAATGGGTAAATTTAAACTGTCTCATCTATATAAAAAAGTTGTCGTTCGGCCCCCCGGCGCTCCCGTTCTTCGGCCCCGTTCCCGCTATCCGTTGAGTTCCGCGGTCCTTCGCCCCGACCCACGTGTCCGCCGCTCCGTCGCGCTCCCTCTGCCCCCGAGACCGACCCTCTTGCGGCCCCCCCGTTCTCGGGAGGGGCGGTTTTCCAAAAACCCGTTTTTCCGCGCTGGTCGCCGCCCCGTTCGGCCTGTCGGTTCCGCTTTCGGTCCCTTCGATCCGCCCCGTCGTCCCGCGTTTTCTGAGTGGTCTCTCGGTCCGTTCTGGCCCCCGGGGAGGGAGGGGCGACCGGAAAAGTGGCTTCGGACCGAAAATTTTGTGGACAGGGTCAGGAGCGAGGCCTAGCGTCCTAGGACCTCGCCGCCCCTTCCGCGTGATCGCCGAGGATCTGAAAGGGGTGGGTCATCTTTTCGTTTTCGAGGAATCGCCCGGGGGAAACCCGGGAGGGGCGTTTTTCGGTTTGCGGTTTTTCCAAATTTTTCTGACCGCAGGGTTGGGCCCGGGGGCCCCGGGATTGCGCGTGTGATCGCGCGGCGGGTGGGCCCCACACTTGGGGTGGGGTCTCTATCGGGAGGATGGACCCTCCGGTCGGGAGGGGCGCGAAACGGTCCCGGTGAGGACCCCGGAATGACTGTGGAGAGCTCGAGTCTGGGGGTAACGTTAATCGTCGCCCGTGGCAACGCTACGACGAGTTCGCCTCGGATGAAACCGCGTTGCCGGGTCGTGTCGGATCTGCCTCCTGTGTCGATGAATATTGTTTGTTCGGTGAGGTTACCGGAGAAGAATGGCAACCGTCGCCGTGTTGTCTGATCCTCTGGTATTTCTACGTGGACTATGTGAGAGACGATTTGATTTTCGGGCACTATTTGTCTACGCTCCGAATCTTCGTTATGTTGGATATTGTATCGCGGGCCACAAACGAACGTCGACCAAAGACATTATACAGGGTGAACAAAAGAGAATCCAGGCTGAATAACTCAAGTAAGCATCTAAAACGACATAATGTGTCCGCGACATTCACCATCCATCAGTGTTAATTTTACTCATTTTTAGTGTTTTAGAATAATTCTACGCCTACCATTTCACCTCACCATCGCTATCTCATGTTTTTTAAGATGCTGATTTCAAAAATGCTATCAGTTTTCATGAAACTATCCTATATTTTACGTAAATTCAAATTACGCCTTCTTAGCAAAAAATTCGATGTTCTGGAAAAAGTATGAGTTTTGAGAAAAAACCAAGGCCGAATTTGAAATCAGCGGGTCAAAATACATGGAAGTTCTAGCGGGAGGGGTGAGAAAGAGGTATCTTATGATGAGAAAACCTGGATCTACGTTCATAACAGCCGTACACAATATGTCGTTAAGGCGTAAAAGTCGAACAACTCGCGAACGTCTTCGTATTTTGAAAAAAGCTCAACCACGTGTTTGCTTATTTAAAGAGGGACATTTTTAGGAGGGTTTTTATATTTGGCGTCTTCCATGGGGGGGGGGGGGCAACGGGGGCGCCGACCCCATAAATTGGGCTGTAAATATTTTTTTATTGCAGATTTGGGAAGAGCGCAAAATTCCTTAAGTCATTATCGATTTTTGTCTTCGAAATATCGAACCTCAAAAACGCTTACGGCCAATTTTTAAAAAATCATAACTCCTCCAAAACAGGTCCGAGTAAAAAAAAACTACGAATTTAAAATACTCTACAAAGCAAGTAGTTTCCAAATAAAATACACAATTCAACTAAAATGTACACGGTTGCCAATTTTCAGCCCCTAATTTTTTTCCTGATATTTCTGACGTATGCAGCCTGGCTCCTTTTTTTTTACACACCCTGTAGAAGAAGACTGGCCCCTAGCGGCGAGAATTGAAGCCGCTTACTTTCATGGGCTGGGCTTCCCCGCTCGGGGGTATGAACCTAAATAATATTGCGGCTTATGGAGCCGAGACGTAAAACTGGTTCAAAAGAATGCTAATTACTTTAAGTTTTTAAAAATACTAAGATATGATATTCAGTTCATGTCAAAGTTAAAATTGCGACGAACGTAAACGAAAGTTTCGGTGAATGTATCCGCGAGATATTACGATAGAAAGTACGGCAAAGAGGTTATGGACGCTAAAGTAAACAATAACCGACCGATCGTTAACTTCGATTTTTCAAGAACCGACGCTCCTTAAATTGGTCCCAATTTTCGATTAAAATGTATATTCCATACTGTGCAACATACGTGATTTGCAACTAACCCGGGGGAAATGTCGTGCCCATCAGCCCGTGCCATGACCGCTGACCGGCTTCACTTTTCTCCCCTGATATGAGATAGCAGAGAGGTTAGTTTCCTCTGTAATGTCTTTGGATACAACTGACACTAACAACCGATATGGTCCAACTCAGTCCAAGCAATTCGATACGCGGCTCTATTAATTGACGCCCCCCTTTTTTTCATGTGTTTTTGGAGCTCATTTTTTTTGGAGGTGAGGGTCGTTCGCTTCTCTGATATACTTTACCTAACTATTCCAAAGAGATGCTGAATATCATTGTTGTCCTCTCAATGGACTCCTTCAAAGTTCTCATGATTAATCCCCCCCCCCCCCCTGGTGCATTCAGATGCTTAGAGTAGAGCATTAGAGATACATTCAGCCCAGAAAAAACCAACAGTCCGTGGTTAGCATAAACAAAAATTAGACTTGGGTGCAATTTTAATTGGTACAATCAAAATTTAAGACTACAAATTGGAATAGGCCCTTCTCTTTTCCTCTTTAACCCACCCTCTACCCTCAACTCTCCCACCACCCTCAACTCTCCCCCACCCTCAACCCTTCTTCCACCCTCCGTGATCATCGGTTTTCAAATTTCGCCCACGCGTTGGCAAAACTTTTCTGCACCCCCCCCCCCTTACCATCTTTATATCTCTTCAACCATTCTCAATCCATGACCTTCTTCTATTTTTCTATCACTTTAACTTTTTCTCTATCTTCTCTCTCACTCCTGTCGGCTTGAACTCTCTCTCTCTCTTTTCCTCCCTCTCCTCATGGGGACACCCAAAGGGGCCCGGGGCCCCCCCCCCCCTTTCCCCCCATAGCAAGAACAAAATGAGGAAAGGCAAGGAAAAAAAGAGGAAGAGAGGAAGAGAAAAAAAATGAAGGAAAGGAAATGAGTTTAAAAAAAATTTATCAATGTCATGATTTTTCATAATATCGTTTTTCCCTTTGGGGGAACACATCATCCCGACAGAAATATCCGCAATTGTTCATTTTGCTCTATCTTTCTCTGATATCCAGATTTCCTGAAGACTCCGTCTTTCTATCAGCATGATTGGAGATTAAGATATTTCTGTAATTTTTTCAGCACAGTCGCGGAAAATCTCATTTTTCTCGAAGTCTAAATTTTCAAAATTTTCTGGAGGAGGACTCCTGGACCCCCCATCAGCCGGGGGGGCCCCCCCGACCCTCCATATGAAATGACAGCATGCCCCCCCTACTGAAATCCTGGGTGCGCTCATACCCCCCCCCTTTAACTAAAATCACATGCAGCAAAATTTTTGCTGTTGCCCAGCGAGACGCTAAGCGGGACACAGAAGAATAAATGCAGTTTTTGTGCAGCGTGACTGAAAAAGCTTTTTGTGCGACTGATTGTGAGTGTGGTAGTCAGTTGTGTTGCTTTTGAGTTCTAATGCGCGCGCGCATCGTTCGACAGGATGACCCGTACTCGGTGTCCACAGAGAACTTAAAATGTCTGTTGCGAACGCCTCTGCTATCTCTTTGCACGGGGAAAAGTGGAGCCAGTCATAGCATGGGCTGATGGGACTTCCCCGCGCGGGGGTATGAACCAATGTCACATTAGCTCTTATGGAGACTGTAACCTAACGACCAATCACAATGAAATATTCACGCCTACGCCTTAAGATGATACTACGATTCCTACAAAAATAAAGCGTTTAAATGTCTCGGAAGTTATCAAAGATCGCTAACTTGGTTGGTGTTGATTCACTAAACAGATTCTTCTTTAAATTTGCGGAAAACATTCGACTCTTAACGTTCAGGGACCACATAATGTTCGGTCCCGAGCATTGAATTGCGTGCATCTTGCGTGCGGTTTTGACCAATCAGAGAGCTGACGCAAGTTACGCTCGGGACCGAACATTATTTGGTCCCTGAAAATTGTATTGATTGTCATTGTTAAAAAAAATGATACCTTCTTCAACAAAATAAAGGGCTGTGGCATAAGGTTGACAGATCCACCTCTATGCGGTTGGAGCCGAGCGAAGCCGGGCAGCCTGCTAGTAATTAATAAAGAAAAGACTAAGTTCATGATTCTTTTTAATATTATTGTAAATGATGACTGTCACATCCGTGACTTTAACATATTTTAGATAACCAATGGTTAGTTAGAGTTGATTCCCTCAAATATCTTGGTTTAGTTTTGGATGTAGATTTAAGTTTCCGTGAACAAAAAAAAAATGTATTTTGCCTTTTTTTTGTCCTTAAAATACTATCTAATTATTGTAATACTGAGATAATAATGGCGGTATATTATGCGTTAGTTGTATCACATGTGCAGTATCGTATCTCAATCTAGGCAAATTGTAACGAAAAATTAATCGAAAAACTGCTGAAAGCCCAAAAAAGAGCATTATGAGCAATTTTTAAGCTGAAAAAAACTGAGTCCTGCCATGTAATTTTTCTAAAATATAAGCTTATGACAGTTCCGGCATTAATTATGCAGGAATATACATATAGTATATTATATCAAAGTTATTAATTCTAAAGAACAAACTGAGTCTTCGCATGAGCACAGTACAAGAAATAAAACAGAAACTGCAAGACCAGACGTTAAAATTTTTATTCAAAAGGGTAGACTAATGTTCAATAAACTTCCGCCTAAGCTAAGATAAATGGCCAACCAAAACATGTTTAAAAGGGAACTAAAGAGCTGTTTAATCCATCGCTGTCCCTACAGTCTAAAATTATTCATTGGGAATGGATAATATGAAAATTATTGTATAAACTGAAAATTGTTATATATTATCATATGTTATAGAGTTTGTGACACTATTGTAAAGCCTTTGTGTAAATAATCAAGAAAAGAAGTTTATTATTATTATTCGGAGCAAGCTGCATGTACAAACATTTGCCATTAGGTTGGGAAGTTCCTCATATGAACTTGAGCTGACAATTCCAAGATGTTTCTCCATCATCGTCTGCCCTAAAAATTGCGATCCATCTCATGACTGTCTCCTCTCCTATGATTTTCTGTCTTCTAAAATGTCAATTGCGCGTCCAAACCTAATTTCTCATTACTTTTACCTCCTGCATAAAGATTTCCTTTCATTTCTTGATTTCAGGATTGGGGACAGCCCGTAAGCACTGCAATGGACAGTCTAACTGCAGCTCTTAAAAGTAACATCATACCTAACCAAGAATACCTACTTCAAGGCAGTGTTTTAGACGCTGCCGTAGAAGTGCTCCTCCACCGGCTGAGAGGTCTTTGCGATAATGTTGATTCAGGTCCTGAGACATTCCATGATCATGAGATGTGTTTCTCCATTCGTAAGTGCAGTCTGATCAACCGCCTTTCATTATTGTAGTAATAAAGCGACATGATTGAATCAAGGGTGGGAAATTAGGCTTCCACTATTTTTTAATAACAGAATTATTAACACAAGTAACAGAATAATTTTTTTAAGAATCCAACTATAGAGTTGACTTTGCTTACCAAACCTGCCCATTATCATTGTTATAGTCCGTTTCATTTAAATAGAAGCTTGAGCTCGACTCTTTCCCCTACGAGTTTTACCCTCTCTCCCGTACCTGCGATGACTCGAGACCTGCCCCTGGTCGGGGATTCCGTCCATCACAATGGACGGTCAGCTATCCAAAGGACAGTCTATTGTGACGGAGCGGAATCCCCGACCGATGGGGCAGGTCTCGAGTCATCGCAGGTACGGGAGAGAGGGTAAAACTCGTAGGGGAAAGAGTCGAGCTCAAGCTTCTATTTAAATGAAACGGACTATAGTGTAGTATTGAAATTTTCTAATAGATTAAGAAGGACCTAGCCTTTTCAATTTTAGAATAGTCGCACTGCAAGGCTTATCCGTCTTTCAAAGATTAGGGATTAGGATTAGCTACTGTACATAAATAACAACATGCATTCACTCACCGGTCTTTAGCTCTATTAGATTATAAAAGATGCAATTTTTAATGAAATCCGTCCATCTGACCTTGAGCCTGCCCATAGCTACAACAGCAGACACCATGATATTAATCCGGTAAAAGTTAGGCTTGAAATATCAAAAGCAAAAGTCAGTGTATCAGCAATTTAACAATTCAATAAACTTTACTTGGCAATTAAGAATGTATTCAAGAATCAAGGGTGGAGAAATAAGTATTTTTTTCTCCATGCTTGAATTATTCTTACTTGCCAGAGCTTATTACAATTTAGATTCATTCCTCAATCAAGCTGCTTAAAAACCATATTTAAACATACCTACATTAGAAATTGTCAATTCGTTTATTTTTCTCATAGCTTATTAGTCTTATATATGTTGTATCTCCTGATGTGTTCCATAGCCACATAGGCTCTATCTACGAAAAAAAATAAATAAAAAATAAATAAATTATGCTCACAATGCCACATTCTGACATTCATCCTCCTTGTATTGTCGGATTTGTCAACTGGAGTTTTACACACAGGGTATTTCAAACGTGCTCAGGAGCATACACAGAAACAAAAGATTAGTGAAAATAACCATACGGATACCTGATTTTGGCACCTGCTAGATGTTGTGGTAAACTTGACCAGCAGTATGGTACATTTACCGATACTTTGAGTAAATTTGACATGCAATCAGGTAACATCACCTAGCACCTAGTCAAAACATAGTATACTTCTGGTTAACATTACCATAACATCTAGCAGGTGCCAAAATCAGGTATCCGTATGGTTATTTTCACCGTAGTTTTTTTCCGTGTAGCTCTGAGGTAAAAATGAGACTTCCTGCTTCCATGAACATAGGTCAGGAAATGCCCCCCTTTTGAGATAGGATTCCCCAAGTGTCGAAAAATGTACGGTTTCTTTGGAATACTTAGCCTTCTCAGTTTACAAACCAATGTTACCGTAGAATTTATTGATGACTTTGAAAATTTCAGAAATTATATGTGACTGTACTGTTAAGGTAATCTTATACCTATTACAGCAAGTATTTTGTGCTACAGATGATACCTTTAAATAATAATTCTCGAATCAATTTGTAAAAACCCTCAGTGGCAGTACGATCTTTGGTCTTTTAAATATGACATGTTTTAAGAGAGTCAATTGCGGAACAAAGTGCAGAACATCAGAGCTTCACCTATGGTAGGCGGCAGGAAAAAGCAGCGTAAGTGATAGGCTGGACACTTTGCTGCCAGTCATTGTAAAATGCGCTGACGTACTGTTACTGTGCCTTAAATAATAATCATATAAAAATTTATTTTATAGCTCATTCAAAAACGAGAAAGCTGAGAAAGGTGGCTGTATTCAGAGATTACATTATTTCTCAATGGATCTCTTGCAATGGCGTTTCTGAGTAAAAGTGAATAGAATTGTGATGTCACACAGCTGTAGTTTCTTTGCTCTGTGTGTCCATACCAATCTGAAGATTTCTTCAAAATAAATTTTTGTGTTGTCTTTGATCTCCACAGTCAAGTGCCTGTAGAAAATTCCTCATTTCTCAATTTCAGTCTGAGAAATTAAGTGTGCTACCAGTTTAATATGATTTGTCGGAATTCAATTTTTCAGGCGGAACAAGCCCCCAGCCTCTTCTTTTACGGGTGCGAAGAGCTTTGGACTATCAAGATATGCCATGGCAACTACGTTACATAGGGCAGTCTGAACTCGGTTTGTGTTTAATGAAGAATTCATTTCTAAATTCCTTTAATGTGATTCTTCACCCATGGTAGTTCCAGATTTGCAAATAGATGGCACACTGTTCAACTAACCCTTTCAATACGAGGCCTGAGTTATTTGATTTTTTATCACCATCTCTCAGGTCTCATTGACAGTATAAGACTATAAGGTGCTCCGAATTGTTAACACTTGCAAAATAATGTTCTATCAAACTCCTTTAATTCTGGAGACGAAAGTATCGAGAAAAATAAACACTACGGAGTTCAAATATTTTAATACCCCCTGAATTTGAGCGAGTTTTAACTATTTGATTTCTTCTGATAACCTGAAGCTGGTAGTGAAGGGGTTAGTGACAAAAATCTGCATTTTTAACGACTTTTTCTGAGAAATTAGTTTGTCAAGCCCTCAAGATTAGATTCAAGAACGCACTCACCAAAAAGGTGTACCTATTAAAAATTAAAGCTGAAACTACCAACCTCCAAAAATTGTGAATTAAAGTTTAATTTTGTGTAATTTTGGGACCTGGTTGGTGCACGCATTATTGAATTTAATTTCAAGGGTTTGTGATTTTGTTGAAAAAGTAAGTATAGTTGCAGATTTTTATTATTATTCGAACAATGGTGAATACTCCACAACATCTGTTGGAGAATCTGGAATTATATCAATGAGAATCCACAATTCACATTAAATGCTTTACAAAGCATTTGTATTTATGCTGTACAAAATCAATTAATGGGGCTCTTGCAAACTTCTACTACAGGGGATTGTAGAGTTGATTCTTGCATAAAAACCTGTGAAAATGACAACGAGTACACTAAAAAATCACAAAATTTACTCTCAGAACTAGGCTTACTGGCGGAGAGACGCAGGTATCGTGGGAGTTTCAGATCTAAATTGAGACATATCTCTGTTTGCGTGGAGAAAATGACATAGTAGACAGGAATCTCTCATGATACCTGCATTGAAGGGCCATTATAAACTTGCCGTTACAGCAGTTATGTGAATTTATTAATAAATTTTAGACTTTCTCAGAATGATTTTCGTGATTTTTGCTGGTTTTTACATGATATTGGACTATTAGTTTGCTTACAGCAAAAGTTTGCAAGAGCCCCACTGTTGTGTAATCAGGTTTCAGTAACTTGAGAATAATTTATTTTTTGCCGGAACGCTCTAATATCTAATCATTCTTGTACCAAAATTAATTTGTATCAATATAGGTATGCCGGTATGCCTTGTTTTTGAAGCACCATTTTGAGCAAATAAGCTCAAGGAAGCCTCTGCAACTAGACAGCTCAGTAACAGTAATCTCACGGCAATACTTGATTCTAGTTTCTCTGTGCTATGAGTTTTGTCTATGTGGTTATAATAATTTTGCTACCAATCCACCAATAAAAATATCAAACTATAGTCCTTTTAAGTTGAAATCTAAATATTTTGAACCAATTTTCTATTTTCCAGGAGACAAATCTCGGCCCACAATTGTGAGAAGTAGTATTGATGTGGGTACCAATGCAACAGTTGTAGAGTTCTTAACTGAACTAGGATGCCGGATGGACTTTGAATACATTTTACGGGGCTATATATTCCGGAAAGGAAGAATGAAAATAACTGTCTCCAAGATATTCAAGGTACTATTGGTTTATTCTCAAATTATTATTTTCAAATACAAATACTGTCAACTTCTGTTTTCTTCCACATTGATCGGACAGAAGAAAAGTTAACTTAGGGTAAAGTATGAGATTAAAATCTGTTGTATTAGCAGAGTTTTTGCCTTCAAGAAACAATTTTTGAAGTTCAAGATACACAAAAAAAACCTCTTAAAATTGACTTTTCACACGCCTGTGAGGAGCGCTGTGAACGTTCAGACATTGAGTGATAAGTGACAAGCTCCACATCAAATCCATTTTTTTCTGTGTTTTTCATGCAGTCATCATAACTTAACCTTTCTCAACAATGCGCTCTAAGGTGATTTCAGGCAAAACTTTTCCAAATTTCAATCTGATGGATAGCGCCACTAGTCATTTTTGGGAAAAGTCAGGTTTTTGGTATTTTAACCCTTTGTTGCCTAAGGGTACTTCTCAGTCCATTCAGGTTTTTGGACTGCAATGGGTGATCTATAGTCTGTTCGATATAACTTGAGTCCTGAGTGAGCGATAAATGAACTTCGGAAAATATAGAATGGCAACACTTCAATAGGTTGTCATAGAGCGAGAGTCGGGCAGCAGCCGTGTCACCTCGGCTGACTGACGAGGGTTAGCACCCCTATGTTGCCACAGAAGGCAAATCTACCTGAATCTCCAGGTCTCAAGTTAGAACGAACAGACTATAGTCGCGGATTTGCAATGTAAACTGATGTGCGTGTTGGTTTTTTGCATTTTCCATTAAATTCCGTGTAAAATTGGTGGTACCTGTGAGTACTGTCGGTCAACAAAAGGTTAAAGTGAAAACAAAGGAAAAATGCAAAATCCAAGAACTTTGGCACCTGTGTAATTTTTGTACACATTTTTAGAGCCCAATGTGAGACAAATTGGTTGAAAATTAGGTAAAGCTGTAATTTATGAAATTCACTTTGCCTTAAGCTTAGTGAGTGTGAGTGATACTATGTATGTCTGTCTGCCTCATTTGCTCTCATTGTGGCTTACAGGAATTTTTGTATTTCAAAAACCCCAGCTTTATTTTTGAATGTTTCAGCTTGAAACTTTCAGGGTATCTTCCTGATGTATGCTTTGAGGCGCAGACTTTCCTCAAATTTGTACTTTTCATGTAAATTCATCAATTTTAGCCAAAAACTGTTGACTTTTTGAGCAGCGCCATGTGGCGGCTAATTGTTCATGGTTCGAGCTAATCGACCGTGGAATCACTTTAAAGGCAATCAACAATGTAGAATTGTTACAAGTTGGCTTGCAGAGCTCATTGAGTTTTTCCCTCACATTTTTCAATCATGATTTACTCAGTAATATTTTCCACGCATCAATTTCCTCCTTATAACTTGCAACAGCCAAGTTAAAGACTTGGCTTTTAACTACATTTAGTTTTGCATTTACTTGTCTCCCCCCCCCCCCCCCCCCCCCCCGCAATTTTTCTTTTTCAGTCCACGGTTTTTTGTTGGTCAATTTTTTGGTGAAATTAATGTCGGAACTTTCCTTTTGTTTCTATTTTGTTACAGGGTAAACCTTTAGAAAATGTGGAACCTATGTCTCAGTCATATTTAGTAGAACTAAGTGTACTTGCTCCTAATGGTCAAGATGCAATTGGTGAAGATATGAGAAATTTTGCCGAACAACTGAGGCCGTTAGTGCAACTTGATAAAATAGATTATAAAAGATTACCGGTATCCGGCCCTCCATAACCAGTATCATAAAATTAGACATTTATAAACACCCAACTTATCCAATATTTATGTAAGAGCAAAAAAACCTTGAAGAGGCAATCATTTTTAGCTGTAGTTTATGCAATATCAGTCTCCATGGTTCAAGATATCGGCTCTCAGTTTAAATTTTAGGTCTTTGAAGTTTTGTAAGTTGACTCAATGATGATGGACTACACTTGTCGTATGGATAATTATTTATTCACGTTTGTGATTTTTCAATCGGTACCTCTGAGCTATTTTGAGATTTTGCTATTTATTGTATTAAGATCATCGATTGAAGCCACTTTCTAGGCTCAAGATGGTTTGCGTTTAAAGCAGTCCATTAAAAATAAGGACCTCCTCTGTGATAGTTTTAAGGTTTTTAAGCTTTGAATTTTTATAACATTTGTGACTATCTTTAAGTTGCAATGAATTAAATGCTAAGAATAAAACATATAAGAGAATCATTTCGTTTATGAATGATTTATTTTGCCTTTTTAAGTGCGTATGAAATGTGATTAGCAGCAATAACCATTTTGAACTCAAATCAGTTGCGTAGACGGAGGAGGGGTGGTTGTCCAAGGGGTCTGGATCCCCCCCCCCCTTCAGTATCAAAATGTAGCCTTGTAAAAGGTATTTTTTTGTGTTTTCAGTGACATTTTATCTAGTGTTTAAATTTAAAAAGGTGGTTCTAAAATTAATTGATCAGGGATAGAGTGATATTAGTATTGGAGGAGTTGGGCAGCAGGAAGGACGGGCTGTATTTTAGATAGATTCATCTCTGTGGGGAGGGAGATCAGGGAGATAAGCAGGTGAAAATTCACAAATGGGCAGGTTAAGGGGCCTGTGGAGAAGACTTTTGGTGGGGCCAAAAAATTGTAAGGGCGACCCAGGCTTGACTGATCAAATGCATGAACCGTAAGAAAGAGATGCTCCAAGTTGAGAAAAATTTTGTAGCTAGCCACTCAGCCATTTCCAAAGAATGGGGCTGTTGCAAGGGTCTGAATTGTTGTGTTTTTTATAAAGAAAATGATAGTACTTGATGAGCTTAGAACAATGGTGCCTCTGGTTTTTCATAAGCAATTAATGAAGTGTTAAACAAGTGAAATGCTGGAATCAACCTAAATTGGCAAGGACGTTTCGGCTCAAATTGCAGCCATTTTCAACTCAAAAAATAAAAAAGATTAAAAAGCAAATTTCAAAAAGCGGAGAGAGCCTCCACTCCTGTAAACACAGGAATGAAATATACATACCTATATATGAAATACATAAATACAATGATTTTAAAACAGCCCGTCACATAGAATAATTTAATAACTTAATTGAGAAAAAGGCTGAAACAAACTGTGTCCCACAGTATTTTTCCCAATTAAGTTATTATTTTATGAAATATATATATGTATGCATATTGTTTTCATTCCTGTGTTTACAGTTTGGAGTGGAGGCTCTCTTCGCTTTTTGAAATTTGTATTTTATTTTTTTTTATTTTTTGAGTTAAAAATGGCTGGGATTTGAGCCAAAACGTCCTCGCCAATTTAGGTTGATTCCAGCATCTTACACGTTTTACATTTCATTTATTGTTTAAGGAGACGCTGGTTCATTTTCTGTCATATTTCTTTGTTTTTCATAAGTGTCTCGGTTTTGGAGATAGGTAAACATGTGTAAGTAAAGTTGTGAAAAATCATGGGTGTAGTGACGTCACTGTGCGGAATTCTCATTTAATACAGTGTATTTTGCCAAAATCTCATCTCCCGAACAATAGGAAGCAATTAAAAACGAAAGGCATCTTTGTTCTCAGCCCATCTAGTGCTTTACACAACATTTCAGACCCTTGCAACTGCCCCATTGGCAATCATAGTTTTAGGATTAAAACAGACTAAAAGAAAAAATTAGAAACAAGAGATAATTTTAAACTTTTTGTTTTCCAACTCAAAACAGAGACAGTAATGAAACTTTCAATGTGAGATTCACTCCAAGAAAGGAAGGGAAAAAAACAAACTAATAACAAAAGAACCCACATTTATTTAAACTTGATTTAATTTTTTACAGTTTCCTGGGGGAGGGGTCTTAAGACATAAAATGCAATTTCATCCCACAGTAAAAAATTGATAAAAAAATGAGACACTAGCAGACAAAACTAAATAAAAATAAGATAACAAAAGTTGACAAAATATTGATGAGCATAAAAGAAACTTAATCCCACCTCCGTACCCATCTTAGTCGAGTCTCTTTCTTCCATATTTCAACATTTATTTTCTTGGGATTTTCCAGATACCTTGATGATGCCTCCAACTGTGCTTCACTTGGCTTCAATTCTGGTTTAATTCTAAATACACCAGTATTCGTGTCTAAATGATACGCTGAATAGTCACCATCAGAAGGCAATCCATCT
Source organism: Trialeurodes vaporariorum (assembly GCA_011764245.1). Taxonomy (NCBI): domain Eukaryota; kingdom Metazoa; phylum Arthropoda; class Insecta; order Hemiptera; family Aleyrodidae; genus Trialeurodes; species Trialeurodes vaporariorum. The sequence goes on from VMOF01000220.1 coordinate 69,534,424, forward strand.
GGTGTCGTAATAGGAGTAACTTTTACATGCTGCTTTACTTCCCACAATCTAGCATTCATGTCAGTTGTATTTTTCACGACAGCAACTGAAGTGGTGTCCTGAAACAAGTGAATTTATATTTTTACAATGGTCGGAGGACGGAACATAAATATACAGTCTGCACCAAAAGTCCTTACGCAGCCCTTATAACTTTTTCCTGTAGGTGATAAAAAGATATGGCAGTATGCACCATTCTTCATCATTTAGAGGGGTCCCCCCCCCCCCCCCCCTTTGCCCCAGGGGAGGGTAAGGGCGGTTCTACCCCCGTAACTCAATACTTTCAAAAGGCAACCCCTATCTTGTGATACATTAGTTAAAGAGACATCCAATTTTAAGACTTTAGGCAAAAAACCGCACTCGATATCGTTTTCCGTTTTTAATAAACAGATGGTCAAAATTCGATTTCGACGCATTTTCAAAATGCCAAGACTCCCATAAAAAAAGACGAAATTTAAAAAACTAGGAGTCAAACTCTAAAAAGCCTCTTCTTTTCAGAAAAAACATACAGTTTTGACAACAAGGGGTCCATCCAGCTTCAATAAGGAGTGTACCAATCACAGGAATGGATGAAACTTTCAGGAATGATTGAGCTTTATGTCAGATGTCATAATATGTAGTCAGTTTTTTGAATTTGGTGAACAAGAAGGGGGGTTACAGGGGGTCAAAGTCAAAATCTTCTATACAATAAAACTTTTGAACGAAAAGAGTTATTGATGTCAACTTTGTGCCAAAGATGCGTCTTTCAAAGATTTTTCGATTGGTGTGCTACAATGTCTAGTTTAAGAAATATTTGAGGCAGTTCCGCCATATGTTGATTTTAAAAAATCCCCAAAAAACTATTTTTGAGTTTGAAAAATACGCGTAGCATAGATATCTGAAGAAAGCTGACTCTATAAGCTTTCGGATGGCGCAAACCGCAATGCCAGAAAACTTTTCGTTTAAGAGTTATGACCGCCCGAAGTTTCAAATCGAGCCAAAAATAGGGTTACCATTTAAAAACTCCACCCCAGATGAGAAATTATTTGAGAAAGTGATTGTTAGGGATTTCCTCAAAACTATTTAATATCTTATGAGGAAGGTATAGATAGATAGATAGATAGATAGATAGATAGATAGATAAGATACTTTTTTTTTTTTTTTTTTTTATTCCAAAAAATATTTAAACAAAAAGAAAACAAAAACTACCCAGCCAAAAGAGATCTTTTGTGGCAGCGGTAGGCAGTAGGGGATAGTTCAACAGAGTTTATAGTTTAATAGAGAAATTTAAAATATTAATAATTACAAACGTAAAAACAAAATAACAGTAAAGATTTATAAATTTTAAATAATACTTAAATTTCAAAAGAGAATAGATAAAAATATAATTTTCAGAGACAAACAGAGACGGAGCACCAACTGGCTGCAGCAGAGGCACTCTGAATTCTCGCGGATTCAACAAAACAACAGTCAACGTCGCATGGTGTTGACTGTTGAATGGTGAGCACCCTCCTCTTCACTTCCCGCTCATTCCCCCTATGTTTTCCGAAAATTACCACTCAACACCATGCGACATCTCAAGGTGTTGACTGTTGTTTCACATTTTATTTTGTTGAATCCCCAAAAATTCAGCGTGCCTCAAATCTTCCCTATGTATTTTAGCATAGTGCTCCGTCTCTATTTGTCTCTGATAGGTAATTTTACATTTCACATATTCATGTTGATTTTTCAAAGAAAGGTAATGGAGGTATAGGTAAATAATAATAATAAAAAAAAAGTATTAGGGCTATAAACAAATTAAAAAATTAATAAATGTAAGGAAAGGGAAACTAAGCAACTATCTTTAAAAATAATACTGCTCACTATTCTAAAATTGAAATGGAAACGCCGACATTATACCCGAGCGCCAAAAACAAACCAAGAACCAAGAAGGGTGTAAAATGCATAAAATTTGAGTTTGATTTGACTTACCAATACACTCCTTCCTAATCCCATACTTGTTAGAATCTTCTTCTGAGGTAAAGTCATTTTCTTCCATCCTGAAAGTTTCTGTACCATCCATAACTTGGTTGGTTCGAAAGGTGGATCTTTTTCTCCGGGTCTACAGGATGAACAAAGAAACAGGTAATGAGAATACAAAGTCAGCTTCCATAATCAAGTTATTACATGCTTGACACCAAGTTCAAACTGTTAAATGTTGTTTTACATGTTATTTTGTTGAATCCCCGAAAATTCAGTTCACGAGGGTCTCCATTGAATGACATGGATGTTCCTTATGTTTGCATTGCTGCGCTCAGACCGTCATGCCACTGCTGCTGCTTTTGATTGTCATTTGCGGGAGCTAGAGTCAATTTTTTTAAATTGTTGAACTATCACATTCAAGATCATATCTTTAGGAACATTTTAACACCGTTCCGGGCTTTCTATGACCAATTTTTCGGGTCAGAGGTATTGGCAAGTTTTATAGCTGAGGATGAATCAAACTATTAAAGAAAGATGATTGAGGATGAATACTACTAATTGACGAGAGAGGATTTAAAATCCAGCCATTCATTTACATTTAATAAGAGAGACAAGAATGAGGTTAACCTAGCGAGGGCTATAGTCCCTGGCTTCACAGCACCAACTTAAGTTGTATTACCAACTTGCGATATAACAGCAAGAAATTGCAACTTTGAAGGCTCCATACAAATTCAATCAACACCTACAAACTCTCAAATTCTTCCAATACTTTCAACCAGAAAAATTGGTCGTAGAAAGCTCAGTATAGTACCAAAATGTTCCTTAGGTTTTGATCTTGAATGCAACGTTTCTGCAACTGTTTTTGTTTTGTTTTTGTTTTTTTTGTTTTTAACTTAAATTTATTACTAGTTTTTAATTTTTGTTCTTTTGTATGTTTGTTTGTTTATTTTGTCCTACCCACTCAAGCTATGCTTCTAGGTGGTGCACAATGTTTTTTTTTCATTTATTTTTGTAAGTTTTTTGGTAATAAATTGAAAATAGAAATTGAAAATGTTGAAACATTTTTGAAAACTTGACTTTAGCTCCCGCAAATGATGGTCAAAGGCAGTAAACTTTCGGTTTCAGAGAGCGCACAACAGTTGCACACTCTAGCTGTTATGAATCTCACTACAGGTCGCTGAAGATTCACCTTAAATAAAATTAGAGAAACTTACAATGAGCGCATTACCTTAAATAAAAGTTGAGAAACTTACAATGAGCGCATCTGCATCCAAATTTGTTTGATGGTAATTGAGATAAAGTCGTTTGAAAATGCTGTCTCAAGACACAAATTTTAATCCAAGGAAGGAAGAATAAGCAAGGTTCCTGGTTCTCAGGCCGATTGGCATGCTCGCAAAACAGCCATGGAGAGCAGAACCACCAAAATGTCAACACCAAATTGCTCAGATGCATTATAATAAAGGCGTGGTGTAACAAAACGGGGTACAGCTTGTTTCCCGAAAGAAGGCCAATGACAGATCACGCAGAACTCTGCACAAAGACGTTTTTGCGTTCAAACTTGTCTCTGCACAGTAAACCAGAGACAAATAGAGACGGAGCACTTCGCTAAAATACATAGGGAAGATTTGAGGCACTCTGAATTTTTGGGAATTCAACAGAATAACACGTAAAACAACAGTCAACACCTTTTGATGTCGCACGGTTTTGAACGAGGACATTCGGAAAACACGGGGGGGACAGGCGGGAAGTGAAGAGGAAGGTGCTCACCAGTCAACACCATGCGATGTTGACTGTTGTTTTGTTGAATCAGCAAGAATTCAGAGTGCCTCTGCTGCGGGCAGTTCATGATGGAAATATAATGGTGGGCGCATCCCATTTCTGGCAGCCATTTTGCGCATCATCGTGGTAAAAATTGAGCGCGGTGTTTGAAAATGTACCAGAACGTACCGCAACCGAACCAGGTGTACCGTGACTATTTTAAGGCGGCGAATAGTTAATTTTAGAACGAGGAGTCCGTAGAAGAGCTTTATTTTGAATATTTTGTTAGTACCAACGACAAATCTGCAATACCACGATCATCGAGTGCGAGACACGAACATAACCTCAAACTTTGTTTATGCCCCCGCGTACCGACAGGTACTTAGTCATCCGAGAGTCATCGTGGTACAAATTGCGGGATGCGTCCACCATTATATTTTCATCAAGCAGGCAGTTAGTGCTCCGTCTCTATTTGTCTCTGCAGTAAACAAACCCATCTGTCATCGGCCAACTTTTGTGAAACAACTTAGTCTATCAATTAGTTATATTGCCAGCTTCAGTATGGAGAAGAAGCCTATGAAACAGCGCAAATATGAAATTTCGCCCAAGTAGATTCGATCTATCTAAGTCAATTGAGACACTCGTGGAGTAGAAAGATTTTTCGACTGAGAGCCAAATCCAGTCGACTTGGTTTTCCCCAGAAGATGCAATGTATGTCAAATCGATTGATCGTCATCAGCTTCCTGATGGACAGTGGGTAAAATACTACGGCTAAGTAGCACACAATTTTAGAAGAAGAGCAAAGAGTGAATTACCTCGGATAATAGGTAAATCCTGGATATTTAATTCCTTCCCAAGACTTGAGAACTTTCATTTTATGACCCCTACAGGGATGAGCGAAGAGTGATAGCTTCAGCTGGTTAAATAATTGGAAAGGCTGTAAGATAGACATTGAAAATTGAAAATGAATACGGAAACAAAAACAGTTACAAAATTGGTAAGAGATTAATCGATTAATTTGTTGAAATAAGTCTGGTTGCTGGGGCTGCTGAATGCTGGTTGCAAATGAATATAATATAATGTTGAGGTTATGTTTTTCTTATGTTGTGATCCAAAGACTTCTTGGTTTACTCAAAGAGTAAACGGATTCTTGGTTGTGATTGGTGATTCGTCGATTGTTGTCCTTGTCCGATGCACACATGTAAACGTGCACTCAATGACCGAAATGACCGAAGATCTTACCAAAAATATCCCCAAATTATCCAAAAAACACGAGAAAGTAATCGTGTGAATACTGAGAAGCAATGAGTTGAAGCAAGACTCGAGTAGATGGCAGTCATTGACGGTAATTGCATCACTCGTTTTTACTTTTTCGTCTAGTTTCATAAGCGAGTGGGGAAATAATGCAAGATCTTTTTGCAGGTGTACATGCCTCCAAACCCCCTACTACCGCAACACCACATTTTTTTTTTTTTTCTAGTTGCTCTTCCTTCGCGCCAACCCCACGAAACTTTTGTTTTGTATTGCAATTTGCAGTGCAGATTATTCAGTTATTGCCATTTTGCTCTCTTCTAGTTCTAGTTCTGTGTAGTGTGTACTTTTGCTTGCCTCTCCCTGATTATTGCCTGATTTGAATCATGTCGAAGAACACATTGTTTAATTATTTTCGAAGATCACCTGGAGCGCAAACCACCCCACCCGATTCGAAGAAGACGTCTGAAAACAAGAAGCAGACGAGCTCAGTTTTAAAAGCCAGGAATGACAACCAGCAGAAAACCCCTAGCCGTGAAAACGGCACCCCAAAATCTGCAGCTAAAGGTCCGTCAAATCTTCATCCTGTAGGCTTCGTATTCTAGAGCAGTACCATTTTGAGTATCTGCTTCTCACAAGTAGTAGTGCCTGCTTCCAAACTCCTTCAAAATGCTTGTGTGAGCGCTTGGTTAGCGCAGAGTTTTGACTCCTTGCTATTTAACTCCTCACCGATGTGCTTTGATGTAGTGCGGAAGCAGGCACCGCTACGTGTCGAAACCTGATTCTCTAAATCCTTCTACTCTGCTCTTCCATTGTGGGTTGCCATCATTGTTAGAGCGTTCTACTGGAACGAATTGAAACAAGCCAACCATTCTGAATTGTCGGACCACTGATCACGATTACTTTTAACCAATCTAGAGTAACTCTTTCCATCTGCAGACTGATTCTGCTTCTTAGGATGACAGGAGAGGAGGTGTAGGCCGCCTCAGACAGCTTTGGTTCTGACAGTTCTTCGTTTACATGCGCGGAAGAATGATACTACGTCTTCTGCGGCTCGATTCAGTGTTACTCCCTGCGTGAAAACTTCGACCCCGCTCACTACGTGATAAACTAGAGCTTTTTGCCACATAATGGATTCGGTTAATCATCGTCCATTGAAACTTATTATTTACTAATTACAATAGCCTTGTTTATGCGAGAGATCTCAACCTGGGTTGAGTCAACTCGGGTCCAACTCGGATTTGCGCCTAAACACCCACGTGTATTTGAACTCGAGTTCAAAGGATTTCTTTCTTCTTCTTCTCTGTGTTTGTTTACATTTTTGACGAAATGGCAGCGATGCTTGGTGCGGTATGGACGAGTGCGACTGCATAAGCCGCGTGTTTAACCTCACTCGATTTGGTGACACCGATGCCGCGTGAACCCGGGTTCTGAACTCCGAGGTGTTAATGCGAGCATCTCAACCCTGGTTCGGCTGAACCCAGGTTCTAGAACCCGGGTTGAGATCTTGCCTTAATGAGGCAAATAATTAAGCGAGTCTATAACACGGCAATAAGTTCTGACAATTTGCGCTGTGAGCTTGGTCGATATCTTTATACGGATGGCAATACTGGATTCTGCGCATGTAAAGCAAGAGCTGTTGGAACCGAAGCTATCTGAAACGGCTTTTAGCTGCAATAAATTGATCCCTTTTGTTTTAACGGCATCATGTAACCATGTAAGCAAGACTCGTAGTCATTTAGTCTGAAATTAACAACTCCATATTTTATTTACGCAGTCTGATGACGCCCTCCAAACCAATGGGACTTTTCGATTCCTGCCATCTCGTATTGATTCATTGAATAGAGCTGTATTGGCCTGCCGGTTTTTGAATGAAAATACTAGCCTCCCAAGTATTGTCTTTGATTTTAAAGTGGGCTTTTTATGATGACTGTCAACTGAGCAGATGTATTTCAAGTTTTGGACCCTGGCATGTAGGGTTGAGCTACCAGAAATGCAACTATCATTATCGAGAAACGGTTGATTAGGGAAAAGTTTTGACTGTTCGCTCGTCGTTGTGTTTGGATGCGTTTCAGCAGTGACAAGTAGGCACTGCTCCTTGTAAAGACCTGATTCTCTTAAGATGCCTGCTCTAGATCAGGTTAGAGCATCCATGTTCGACTCAATTATTAGGCAGGAAATAACTCCAGTTCATGATGGAATTTTTTTTGTAACTTTTCGTTTCTAGTGAACAATGTAAGAAAATAATCCTGTCATGGACTGAATTAGGGTCACTCATACCATTCTCATCATGTGGATGTTAATTCTAATGAATGGCTATCATGTTGTTCCTAGACATTTTGAGGAAGTTATGACCCAAGTAAGGTGCATACGCAAAGATAGAAGGAGAAGCTGAGTAGAATTTGAATAACATCTGCTCTTGGTCGCTCAGCTACAGTCCTCCCTGTAAAACAAGAATAACCACTGAACCTGTCAGTAGATTCCATTCAAGCACTGACAGTATCTTTGTAGTTTGTTCAACTCATTTCATCTACAGGGTCTAATTATTTGAATCTGTGGATGTATTATTTTGTTCGATATTTTGTTTCTGTTGTCGCCTTTGAAATCTCAGCCATGAAGCTATTCAATGTAGATTACGCTGCAACAGCTCAAAACATCACCCTGCAGGATATTAGTCAACCATCTCTAGAGCTCACATGATTTGAGTTTCAGGCTCTGATGAGTAGCTGTGCCCGCTTCCGAAATGCATCTAAAGGCATCGGTGAGCGGTTGATTAGAACAGGACCATTTTGAGAATCGGGTTCTAAAAAGTAGCGGTGCGGACTTCTGAACTGCATCGAAACGCATCGGTGAGTGGTTGGTTTGCGCCGAGTTTCAACTCCTTGCTAATCAACCGCTACTTGTTAGAACCCGATAATCAAAATGGTCCTGCTCTGGCAATGAGTTAAAAATCTGCGTTACTCATACACAGCGCCGGATTTACACATTTGCCGCCCATGGTCCATTTGACTCTTTGCCGCCCCATCCAAGCCCACGCCCTGAAGAGGGTCGGGGGTACCCCCAGCTGCAAGGGTGCAGAATGTTCCGAAACACCGGAAGATTCACGCAATTCGGGACTTTTCCTCTCAGGATTTTTGAAAAATTTCCTCACAAAAAATTTTAAAAATGATAACTGTTTTTTCTTATTTTAACATTTGAACACCGTTTAAATTTATTAGGGGTGTGCGAATCCAGTTTTTTCATTTCGAATCCGAATTCGAATCTTAAAATCAAATTTTCCCGAATCCGCGCCGTAAAAGTTCGAAAAAAATTGTTTTAAAGTGCGGCGCTTTTATTTTCCTTACGATGTAATGGAAAATGAGAAGAAAATATTTGTTTTCTGATTTATCTTTACTATTTTATTTTGCTGGTCGCGCGCACTTTTGGTGTTGATCGATTACCGCCCGTTATCCCCGTTTAGGTTCATCGATATTCGGAAGACGCGCCGCATTCGTACCGAATCGTGATGATAGTAGTTTCCGTCGTTTTAGCAAGCGCTAATGTATAGAGAGGAAGAGGAAGAAAAAACATATGTAAGGAAAAGAAAAGTTAGAAAAACGAAAAAATTAAAAATATGTATGAAAAAAAAAAAAAATAAATAAAAAAAAGATTCGAAAATTTCGAATCCGAAAAAAAATTTTGAATCCCGAATCTGAATCCTGATTCGAAATACGCGGATTCGCACACCCCTAAAATTTACCAATATTGTTGAAAATTTGAGACATTTTCCAGGAAAAACTTATAGCCACATAAAAACATAATCGACAAATTTCTTCACTTTCACGCGATCCACGGATTGAAATTCGGGCAATTTTGCAACCTGGCCCAGCTAGGAGGGAGTCTGGAAGTCCACCACCGGAAATTTGCATGATTTTTACCCCCATTGAAGTGCAAAATTTCGTGATTTTTTCAGAGATTTCCCGATATTTTATACCTGAAATGATTTGGATTTTAGTGGTGATAACAACGCAGTTAATGCACCTTGTCGTTTTTGGCAAGAAAATCAGCAACAAGCCTGAATTTAGATGAGATGCAAGGCTACGGAATGATGCGCCGGCCGCTGGTACCGTCACCGAGCCGCCCGCCCCGCAACCCTCGAGTCGGTACTGCAATTTAAAATTCTGAGTCTTTGCATATTTTACTCGTCTACCATTGTATCAGCTGTTCCTCAAATTTTGAAGCTGCACTTGCAATAGCACTCATAAAAAAAAAAAAAAAAAAAATGGCGTGAAAAATTTGACGCCTCCAGATCCAGAGCCTAAATCCGGCGCTGCAGTCATGTGCTCTTCAATATGTTTTGATTTTTTTCGTGAGCAGGCACTGCTATTAGTCAGGACCTGATACTCAAAATACATGAGCTCTAGCAGAAATGGTTGAGGCACAAATATTTGACTAACGAATTCCCATTGTTGAATGGTGCTGTAATATTTCTGAGTAGACTATCTGGATCCTCCTCATTTTCTGATTATTGACTTACCCTAGTGGTAGGAAAAGCGCATATTTGGAGACTTGTTAGAAATAGAATCAGGGAAGTCTGATTATTTTCATTCGGCAATTAGTGTAGACTCGGTCAAATGTCATGAGTGAGCTGGTTTTTACAAATGTGTTGAGACCTGTTGCAAACCATCCTCTCTTTGACTTGTCTTTATGTGGTTCAGACCTCATCAATGCTAATTTTAGGGCTGAACTTGGATTGAAAGACTTGTGCAGCAGTGAGGTGTAAGGGCCTTCTATGTTTGGGTACTTGAGGGGGAGGGGGAACGTGACCCTCCCAAGGAAAGCTGTTCCCGGTTCCCGGGTGTTTACTCTCAGGAAAATCAGGGAATGTCAGGAAGTTCAAATCTTTCTGGCAAAATCTTGGAATTGTCAGGGAATTCAGTACAAAAACCTGGAAATCACAATTTTCTCTCACAAGGACGCCCGAATGGCATCGTGGCACCTAGTTGAAAATTCTTCACTTTTGGACTCATAGAACTTCGAAATTATATTTCTCAAAAAAGTCATATCACCGTTTTTTGAGAAAAAGAATCTTAAGGTTCTGTAAGTCGAAAATTGAATAACTTTCACCCAGGTGCCACCACGCCATTCGTGCGTCTTTGTGAGAAAACCGACTACGTTTTCATTGATATCTTGGTCTTTGAGATTCTTTTTCTCCAAAACGGTGATATGACGCACCTTTTTGATGCTGTCACGATGTTTTCGACATCTCAGGCTTTTGATGCAGACCGAGATATCAATGAAAACGTAGAAAGTTTTTTCTCAAGGCGTCCGAATGGTGTTTCGGCACCTAGGCGAAAATTTTTGGACTTATTAAACGAACTTCTTTTTCTGGAAAGCAGTGATAGCACTCATCTTTTCGATGCTCCCATGATGTTCCATACATCTCAGACTCAATACATAAGGTATCAATTAAAATTTAGTAGGGTTTCTCACAAGGTGATAATGTGATATGATCTTAAGTATAAGGTCAAGTAAAACTGAATTGAGAATTATGATGAAAATCACCAGCACTCCTCTTCTACAGACCAACTGATTGTATAATGGTTTTTACGATAGCCATCTTAGAGACGTTGTCATGTATTATAAAGTTATTCTATTCAAGATTCTAATATTCTCTTCTTTCCTCTTTGTGCTGCTACAGGAAAAAGAAAAGTAAAAATTGTTGAAGATGATGAAGAACTAGAAGATGAAGAAACTCCAGATTCAAAACGAAGGAAAATAGAAGAATCATCCGATTCAGAAGATGACTTTGTTCCCGGTAATTTCCTCTCTTTTTTTTTGCAGCCCGCCCTTTGTTTCCGATCAAACCGATTTCTTCTCATAAGTAACTGGGAAACTTTCCGTGCTCATCAAAGATGCATAAAATACTGTCTCATGGCTGCAAGCACTATCATGCCTGAAATGCCTCTTGAAAACCAAGGGGAAAAGATAGGGTGCTGTAGAGGGAAGAAAATATTCATGATTTCATATTGCTCACAACCAACTAGAAGTGGGTCATTCCAGATGAGCTGTGTAGCTCAAATATAACTGGAGTTACTGGTCTCCAAAGTTTGGGGGTTTTGAAAGAAGGAGGGATTTTCTGAAACTTTGACACCCCCCCATAACTCCGGTTCTACTTGAGTTAAAAATTTGAAATTTTATATTCTCACATTTCTTACCAGAATAAACTCCTCCACCAAACTTCATCAAAATCTGAGGGGGTCACTGAAAAACCATTGGTTGATTTGACATGGAATCTCTTGAAATGCTGCGCGATGATTTCAAGAATTGAAAGGATCTCCCTTTGACATTACAGAAACAGGTGTACAGGAAAATGCTGGAAAACACAAACAAATTTTTGGTAAAGACGCCCTTGGCTCTAATCGCAGCAATTTTCATCTCAAAATTGAAAAAAATAATAAAAAAATGATGAAAAAGATGTTTCAAATGGGTCTGTTGCAAAATTTTGGTACAATGATAAAGAGTGTTTCATCGTATGTAAAATCGCCCGAAAAGTCCATTGGTGGCATGAAAAAGTCATGAAATGCAATAATAAACTCACAAGAGACGTTTAATGAAATCCAAGATGGCGGTAAAATATCAAGCAATATGTAATGCATGCACCTTTAACATCCAAGGAGTGCCAACGTTCACAACTTGACAGCTTCAAAAGTTATGTGTTTATTTACGTTGTGATTGGATGTGATTGATATTGTGAGGTTAGCTATCCTTGGATGTTGGTGGTGCATGCATACAGGTTGCTCGATATTTTACCGCCATCTTGGATTTCATTAAACATCTCTCGTGAGTTTTAAACTGCATTTTATGATTTGCTGATGCCACCAATGGACTTTTCACAAAATTTTACATACGATTGAACACTCTATAGCGCTGTAGCAAAAGTGTGTAACAGACCCATTGTGGAGAAAGCCTCTACTCCTACACTTTGTAATCACAGGAATCAATTCTGTCGGCCAAGCAATCAACCTGTTGATTCCGGTGTTAACACCTGTGTAGGAGTAGTGGTTCTCTCCACGTTTTGAAATAATTTTTTTTTTTTTTTTTAAATTTTGAGTTGAAAATGGCTGCGTTTTGAGCTGAAATGTCCTTGTTAAAAATTGTTATGCTACGGAATCCATGAAATAATAATCAATGCAATTTTTGACAGACTGTTTGTGATTCTCCTGTTTCTCATGAATTCAGGAAATTGCCTTGAATTGTGCGAAAAAATTGCAGAAATGTCAAGGAATTTGAAAAATGAAAGTCAGGGAATGTAAGGATATGTCAGAATATGTATTTCAAAATTGAATTTTGCTAGACACCCTGGATTGTGTTTATTCCATGATTTCTTTTTGAGAAGACAGCCTCTTTATTTTTTCTTCTTAATTTCTTGTTTTCATAAAGCTTTAATCTCTCTGTTTCCTTTTGTCCTTAAGATAATGAATCTGAATCAGAGTCAGAAGCATCCCCTGATGCATCGTCAGATGAGGATCACTCTGAAGATGAGCAAGACGTGGAAAGCATTAAAAAGGTAGGTTGCCTCAAATATTATGAGTTGACAAATAGCCTAAGCTCAATACGATTAGGGTTTCAGATTGTTCCATACTAAGAAAATTTCACACAACCTTGATGATGCTTCACCATATTTCCTAGTTCTTGTTACTAAACTTTTTTAAAATGGGTTTACTGCGCACTTTTGCTTTAAAGCCAGAAGTAACTGATTCTAATGTAAAATGTCACAAGAAAACTGTTGGAAACAACAAAATCTCATAATATGTCCTCTGTGATTGAGAAAAAGTAACAATTCCAGGCTCGCTACAGAACGAATTTGAAAATGACAGTAACAGAGTGAAACTTGCTGATGTCATGGTATAGGTCCAGTGAAGCGGGTCCAACTGAAATCAAATCACTGCTGCCCGCTACATAACAATGCCCAATGAGTGCCCAGTACAAATCCGTCGCAAGTCATCATCCATCGGCAACAATAATTGGACAAAAAGCATGAATAGTCACATGCACAGTTATTTGAAGGTGTTTATGTCATGTTCAAAATTGAAAGGGGGGGGGTTTCCTTGGAATTTGGAAACGCTGAATCTATTTAATCCTTTACTCAGATGTATATTCTGAATCTTTTTATTCTCATTCTTGGTTTTATAATACCAAATATATCTTAAAAAAGGTAATTGTTTAGTTTTTTATTTGTTACTTGATTTAATATGCGTATCATTAGCAGTGATTTGATGAAGGGAAACCTTTTCAAATCGCTCAAAATTTTTGCAATTTCAAAAGCGTTTTAGTTCACTATTCCGTGTTCAAAAAAGATTTTAAAAAATACTGTGAGTTATCAACAAGTACTTGAAGAAAAAGAAGTAAAAAAAATATCCTCAACAGACCCATTAACTGGTTTTGTTTTGCTCTAATTATATTTTTGCCTTTTTCTTTGTCGTTTCATTCAAAATTAAAGTTGTTACGCATCCATTAAGAAAAGTTTGGGCTCCTGTTTTGAGTTATTTACTATTCAAGCAGTGACTTGAGAGAGTGTAAGTAGTCCAATACCACCATGTGTCAATGTAATACCAATACTGGGCATACACATATTTATGCAAGTTTCCTAAGGCCGGCAAAAAAATGTTCCACATGACAGCAAGAGGGGAAATTTTCTTACCCCCACTCTACTGCTTGAGCAGTGAGAGATATTGTCTCTTGGGAGGAGGGCGGAGACGTTGGTCTTTGAGTCGGAGTGCTACAGATGCTGTTATCTCGATATGAGCCGAGGGCCGATTTGCATACCACCTCTGCCGGCTTTCTTGCATTGGAGAGGGTCAAAATATTTCCTCTCTTGCCGTAATGTGGAAGATTCTTTTGCCGGCCATAGTACAAACCTGTCCTGACTAAAGGAACTAACTGCTATCTAACTGAAGTGGGTTCCCTTCTGCATAAAGCTGTCAAATTAAATCTGAATCTGTCTGCAGTAATTTTCTCTCACTTGCCCTGAGTTTATTCCATTAAATAGCTACATTTAGATGTCCTGCTCATCGACTAAGGCCAGATTTAGGTTTTAGCTGCCTGTAGACAGAAACTTCTTTGCCACCTCTCGTAATTCAAGTGACCTAAGTGGGTGTTCTGGGAGAGCCCCGCAGAAAAGAGGGGTCCGGGAAAATTTTTGAAAAATCAGCCCCCTTAAAAACATAATTTTAAGCTGTTTTATTTCAAAAACTCATCGAAACAAAAATTGAAACAAGCCGCCAACGTTTATTTAAAATAATTTGAAAACTCTATTATTAATTTACAAACACCGAGTAAAGTAATTTGTAGAAGAAGTAATTTTTTACTATTATTGGTTTTACCAGCAGGCTCATTCTGCTTGCTTGGATGAGACGAGACGAGGTATCGAGAATCGACCAATCCCATTGGTTTTAATAGAGTCACGTGACAGATTTGAAGTCATTCGAGCAGTGGATCGACAGGATCAGAGTCATGAATTTGAATTTGAAAAGAATGACTCAGATCCTGTCGATCCACTGCTCGAATGACTTCAAATCTGTCACGTGACTCTATTTAAACCAATGGGATTGCTCGATTCTCTTTATTTTGTCTCGTCTCATCCAACCTACTAGAATCAGCCTGTTTGCGATGGTACTTGTAACAGAAACAGTAAGGGAGAAATTTGCCGCTTTAGGCACGGTCCTACTGGGAGATAAGGTCTTGTCATCAACTTTTCTGCTTCTCCATTAACCCTGTAAATCCAACACTGTTACAAACCCTTCTCACAAATTCTACGTCAATCTCAATAAATAGAATGAACTTTTCTCGTTTTGTTTGATATGCATAGTGATTTTCTAAAAATAAATTTGAAATCATGTGTAATTTAGTGGTATAAAATTGTACCGCCAGGATACAAAGGGTAAAAAAATCTCTAAAAAAAAAAAAAAAATCTAAAAATCTCTAAAATTTAAAAATCTCTTAATCTCTATTCTATTTTTCGTTTGCCATCTCCTCCCTCCTCTTTATCTTGACTGCTTTCGCTTTCCTTGTTTTCTGTCCCAAGAATGTGAAGAGAGCTATCACTACTCCCAGTCGAACTCCTAGAGGCCGGACTTCCAACACAACTCCTAGAGGTGGTAAAGGTAAGCCATTACCAAGTACAAGCAAAGGAAACACAGGAAGCCCTTCTGTAACTAAAAGTGCCGTAAGTATTTAAGTCCAAGTACTCACAATTAGTATTTTTCATTTATCTTTGCCCAGTTTTGTTGGAATTTAATCCCTCACTTTACCCTCCTCACTGCATAGATGTGTTAAAATAAAGACCTCTTTTTTTACCGAATACGTACCAAAGCTCAAATTAAAGCAAGCAATTACTAAATTTGGTCTTTTTAAAGCCAACAGTTGCCTAAAGAACGATGGCAAAGTTAGTCTCTTTTGGGTTACTCACGGATCTTGACGGATCTTGTCAAAACATGTCTCAAATGATCAGAGATAAATAGAGACCCAGCACACCGTCTGCTGCCTGTGTTAGAAAAGTGAAGCAAGTTTAGTAAGCACAGTTTTGTTCAGGAGTCATCGGCTGCAACAATAAACATTGCCTATTGGTGAATAGTGAAGCTCAATGAAAGGCTGTGATTGGTCCGCGGTCCCCGAAACGGAAACAGGTTTTGCTTGGCGAATGCAAACCACTTGCTCATCAGTAAACAGTAGGCAATAGTTGGTTGTTGTTTCCATGAGTTTCGACTGAAATTAAGCTGGAAAAGTGGACACCTATCGCAAGCTTTGTGCTGGGTCTCTATATGTCTCTACAAATGATACCTTATGATGACCTAATACTTTGGATGATCTCGCGTGGCCCGTGAGATTTGGATTCCCCAAGTTCTCCCCAAAAAATCGATTTGCTTGTATACGAGGTGTGATCAAAAAGAAACCGAACTTTTTCCACTGTGTGCAGAGAAATGATCCAATCAACGTTTTCTTGGTCTTATCTGATAGCTAATATTCTGACAAACACGCTGGTTTTCACGGATTTTAATTATCTTTATTTGTTAGGCCGCAATATTGCTTTGAATACAGGGTGTTTCTGTCCAATCTGCGATGAGCGTTATCATGCTGGAGAAACCACGAATTTTCGGCCCACAGTTCTGGCCTTTTTCTGCGCACATTTTCTCGAAGTCTACGCAAAACATCATTGTAATAATGGCGATTCACAGTCTGATTGGGGGGGTAAACACTCGTGATGGATGACACCTCGCGCATCAAAAAAAACTGTCAACAGAACCTTCGTTTTTGTTCTGATTTGGCGAATTTTTTTTGGCCTAGGGGCCGACCTTTCACCCCACTGCGACGACTGAGCTTTTGTCTCTGCATCATACCCATAAACCCATGATTCGTCGCCTGTAACAATTTTATTTAAAAAACTTGCATCGGCATTTGAGCGCTCCAAAAGCTCTTGACTGATTAAAAAAAACTCTGTTAGCTTTTTGATCTTGAGTCAGTAACCGGGGAACCCACTTTGCTGCAACTCGCACGAGTTTTTACCCTCCAATCAGACTGTGAATCGCCATTATTACAATGATGTTTTGCGTAGACTTCGAGAAAATGTGCGCAGAAAAAGGCCAGAACTGTGGGCCGAAAATTCGTGGTTTCTCCAGCATGATAACGCTCATCGCAGATTGGACAGAAACACCCTGTATTCAAAGCAATATTGCGGCCTAACAAATAAAGATAATTCAAATCCGTGAAAACCAGCGTGTTCGTCAGAATATTAGCTATCAGATAAGACCAAGAAAACGTTGATTGGATCATTTCTCTGCACACAGTGGAAAAAGTTCGGTTTCTTTTTGATCACACCTCGTATTTCAGAGGGTTTTGCACCGATTTCCTTTAAAATTGGAATCTAAGGCCATTTTTACGCGTAATTTTCATGTATGGGGTCAAAAAGCGGTTTGGGTCAATTTGGGGGGGGAAGGCGGTTTTTCAAAACTTCGTTTGCCTAAAAGTCATGGAGATTGTGATGAACAGTAAAATTTGGGTGCAGAAATGAATAGGGCGTCTAAAAATGAAGAACTTTGATGTGATTGGTTTTTCCTGTCAGACTTTCATTTTTATTGATTTGCATCGGTCTCCTTCTAAATTGGTCTGTAGATGTGTTGCTACGCATACTATCCATTTTTGGGGTCAAATATTAGTTTTGGGCAATTTAAGGGAAAGGGAAAATTTTGGAAAAAAGAATGAAAAACACCCCTATACCCCCTCAAATTGCTCATAACCAATATTTGACCCCAAAAATGGATAGTACGCGTTACAATACTACTTGAGACCAATTTTGCAGGAGACCTATGCAAATGCATCCAAGATGAGGGTATAAGATCAAAAAAATATAAGTTTGGTACAGATTATTTCGAGATACATCGATTGGATGGGAAAAACCAATCACATCAAAGTTCTTTATTTTTAGATGCTCTATTCATTTCTGTGCCTAACTTTTACTGTTCATCACAATTTCTATGACTTTAGGTCAAAAAAGTTTTGAAAAAACGAACTCTCCCAAACTCCCCCCCCCCCCCCCCCCCCCCCCAATAGGGCTGTTGAGTGAGTCGGGGATTCGTGATTTTTCTGTGTGATCTTATAGACCTAAACGCGGGAAGAACGAAGATGGCTTCAGTTTTTTTCTACGTTGCGCCGTTCCTGAGAAAATTGAAGTTGAAAATTGGATCCTCAAAAAACGGCTTTTTGGCGGGAAACTGGCTGCGCGGTGCATTGTGGGTGCCTTTTGACGTCAATGCTCCGGTTCTCAGTTGAGGGGCTCAAGCGTCTTGCTTTCAGCACAGCGAGACCGCATGCGACCCATTGATCATGCGGCAGTTGAGGGGAGGCCGCCAGTGGCCCCGATCAAGCCGTCTTCTCACGCCATTTTCTCGAAAACCGTAAGTCTCAGCAAAGAACCGACTTGTTTGATCGAAAAAACATGAATTTATCCATTGGGATGGTTTGGTTGTTTTTTTCTTTCAGACTTACCTACGAGACGAGTAAAGAGAAAATCACATGAAAATTAAGATTATAGAACGAAACTTCCGATAATCCCCTTCTATAAATCTCTGTCCCCCAGTTGACATAGCAAAGTTCAAAAAATCGAATGAAACATAAGTATCGGAAATTTTACGCTCTTTAAATTTGTCCTTTTGTGTTTTTCTCTCAAAATGGACGGTAAACAAGGAAAATTGAAAACTTCTGCGAAAATGTCGGATTTTCAGCGATATTCCGGGAATCGAAATTTTTGAGATTGGCTCGTCATCTGACTCATGGAAGAACAAAAAATAATATAAGTGTAACCAATCGAATGGAAATTTTCTAATCTTCCTCTTTGATGACCAGAATTTTTCGTGTAAGACGCATCGGTACCAAAATATTGGTGAAAAACTGCGTCGAGTTCTGGGTTGAAATGACACTCTCACCATCAAGATCGTCCAAGTTGCTGCTGTTTTTTGCATTTCCCATGGTTTCGGTGCGTCTTACATGAAAAATGATAGAAACCAAAGAGAAAGATTAGAAAATTTCCATTCGATTGGTTACACTTATATTATTTTTGGCTCTTCCATGAGTCAGATAACGAGCCGATCTCAAATATTTCGATTTCCGGAACATCGCTGAAAATCCGAAATTTTCGCAGAACTTTTCAATTTCCCTTGTTTACCGTCCATTTTGAGAGAAAAACACTAAAGAACAAACTTAAAGAGCGTAAAATTTCAGATAGATATGTTTCATTCGATTTTTTGAGCGTTGCTTTGTCAATTGGGTATAGACAGTGATTTACAGATAGGACTGTCGGAAGTTTCGTTCTCTAACCTTAAATTGTTATCTGATTTTCGGTCCATCCGTCTCCTAGGTAAGTTTGAGAAAAAAACCACCAATCCATGTCAAATGATAATTTTGTGCTCTTTCGATTAATTAGATTGGTTTGTTTCTGAGACTTACGGTTTTCGAGAAAATGGAGTGAGAAGGCGGCTTGATCGGAGCCACCGGCGGCTGCCGTAGGATTCAATAGGCCTGCTACGCTGCCGTCCGGCCGACAGAATAGGGATGGGTACCTCCGCTGAGCAAACCGAAGAAATGACGTAGCTGTGACTCGCTAGCCGATGTTTCCCGCCACAGGCCGTTTTAAATCTTATCAATTTTTCGGCACTTTAGACCCATTTTTTTCGGTGTTCCCGCGTCCAAATGAAAAAAAGAAAAAATATGGGGTCCTTAATTTTTCGCCTTCTTTCATAATTTGAATTAAAAAAATTCGACTCAACAGCCCTATTGATCTAAACCAATTTTTGACCCCAAAAATGAAAATTACTTACTGTGAAAATAACGGTTAAAACTAATTTGCAAGGAAATTGGTGCGAAAACCTCGGAAATATACAAGAAATTGGATTTTTAAGGGGGAACTCAGGGGCTACATCTCGGGGACCATGCGAGAATTCCAGCTGGTATTTTCACCGAAGTATGAGGTCACCCTAAGGTATCGTTTGAGACATGTTTCGGCAAGGGCCCCGAAAAGGGCTAAAAACGGCCTGATTTTGCCATCGCTCTTTTAGGAATTTGTTTGCCTTTAGTGAGCATACTCTTGTTAGGCTGAGCCTCAGTTGAGCTGTTGGTGTTAGCCGTTTGAATTTCTTGTAAATCGGGTTTGAACGTTAGTGGAGTCATAGTTCCGAAACTCAATGTGAAAAAAATGGCAGGCTGCGATGGTGGCAATTCAAGCTGTCAGAAGGACTCAATCTTTTTCTATAGCTTCAAGCAGCTTGAAGCATTGTTTTAAATGAAATTTGAGGATTTT
Organism: Trialeurodes vaporariorum; assembly: GCA_011764245.1. Classification (NCBI taxonomy): domain Eukaryota; kingdom Metazoa; phylum Arthropoda; class Insecta; order Hemiptera; family Aleyrodidae; genus Trialeurodes; species Trialeurodes vaporariorum. Next base: position 69,554,240 of record VMOF01000220.1, read on the forward strand.
GAAATAATTTTTACTGTAGGATGCATTGTTTAAAAGTTTGCTCCAAAAAAAATTGGAATTTGAGTTGTAATCTTGCAGTCGATAGGAGTGCTACGGTCGCCTCTTGTCATTCATTCTCTCTAAAGTCTCACAACAGTTTGTATATTCAAGCTATGGTGAAGTTAGCAAACTGAGGATGAGACTCATTGCATAACTGCTGTAAGCCCAAAACAGTTTCCACTATGATGATTTCATTTCTGTTATGGTATACTGGTATGTAACTTTGGACTCCAATGACATTCCTTCTGATGTGCTTTATCAAATGTGTGCAATAAACTGTTTTAGTAAAGTGATAAATTGTGTCGATTGCTGTCTGAGAATCTCTGGTACCAAACAAACTCTGATCCAATGTATTTTCCCCATAAGCGCATCTTTGAACGGAAATTTAGGCTATTAAATCGAACAATTAATGCAACCTTTTTGTGAAAATGAATTAATGAATTAATGAATTATGTGTCTACAAAAATGCTTAGTTATGCCTGGTTCCACCAATAAAACTACTTAAATCAACGAGATATTACACATTAAACGATGCATTTGGAGGTTGGAATCACCCAAATGTTGTTGTTGTTGTGGATTGGGCAGAACTCTGACGATAATTTGGGTGCTTTCAACCTCCAAATGCATCGTTTCAATCTGTAACATCTTGTTAATTTCGGCAGTTTTAGCTATGGAGCCAGGCATAATGAAGCATTTTCGAGGATGTAGAATTCATAATCGCAAAAAGGATGCATTAATTGTTTGATTATATAGCCTAAATTCCTGTTGAAAAATGTGCTCATGGGGAAAATGCATTGAATGAGAGTTGGTTTGGAAGCAGAGGTCCTTGAACGGCAATTGATAGGATATATTGCTCAGCTAACAGTCTATATAGTATTATCAATCAATGAAAAAGCTGATGTTGATTTGTTACAGACGATTGGTGAGCCAAGAGGTGCTTCATCAGATTGGCCTCATTTAAAATTGCCTTTCTTGCAAAAAGAAAACTTAAAAGACAAAAACAGACGGCCCATGACCCATCCTGATTACGATGAAAAAACTCTACATATCCCTGAAGACTTCAAGAAAGGGTTAACGCCAGCCGTTCGACAGTGGTGGGAAGTCAAATCAAACTTGTTTGATTGTATTCTTTTTTTCAAGTTGGGGAAATTTTACGAGCTCTATCATATGGATGCTGTTGTTGGAATGGAAGTATTAAACCTTACTGCTATGAGAGGCGAATTTGCTCACGTTGGCTTTCCAGAACAAGCATACCCACGTTACGCTGCCATGCTAGTTGGAAGAGGATACAAAGTGGCCCGCATTGAACAGACAGAAACTCCTGATACAATGAATGAAAGAGTGAAAAGAATACCTAAAGCAACTAAATTTGATAAAGTGGTCAAAAGAGAAATATGTCAAGTGACCACTCCGGGGGTTCGTACTTTCAGTGTTCTAGATGGAGAGTGTAGATCAGCAAGCAACTTGTATTTGTTGGCCGTAGCAGAAAAGAATGACGATAATAAGAATATCGAGTACGGAGTTTGTTTCGTTGATGCTGCTATTGGCATCTTTCACGTTGGCCAGTTTACTGATGATAGGCACGCATCCCGATTGCGAACTTTAATCGCTCACCATCCTCCTAGTCAGATCCTTCACGAAAGGAAGCGAATTTCTCCGCAACTACAGGAATTTTTCAAAAGAGGAGTTGCAACAGCTTTGAAGGAGCCTTTGAATCCTGAATCAGAGTTTTGGAGCGCATCTAAAACCCTAACAAAATTACAAGAATTAGATTACTTCTCCTCCAGCGGTTATCCCACAGAATTGAAACAATTCATGGGCGAGACTGGCGACACTGTACCATTATCTGCAGAAAGCCATTGTGAATTGGGTGTCAAAGCGTTAGGTGCAGTCGTATTTTATTTAAATAGGTGTCAAGTTGATCATCAACTTCTTTCAATGGCTCGTTTTTCAATTTATAAACCAGTAGATGAGATTTTCAACAAATCTGACAAAAAAATTCAGTCTGCCAACATTCTGAACAAGAACCTGGTTCTGGATGCGGCTACTTTAAAGAATCTAACAGTTGTTGAAGATGAGCGAGGGGGCATCAAAGGAACTTTACTTGAAAAATTAGACAATTGCTCTACCCTTTTTGGTAAAAGACTCCTTCATCAATGGGTTTGTAGCCCCTTGACATCCGTCGAAAGTATTGAAGCTCGACAGAAAGCCATTAAAGCTATTCTCAATGAACCTCAGATTATTGCCGATGTTCGTAAGGGCTTAAAAGATTTGCCTGATCTTGAACGATCATTCACTAAAATCTATTCGCAGAGCAGCAGAGGTCTAAAATCATCGCATCCTGATGCACGAGCCATTCTTTTCGAAGAAGGTATTTACTCTAAAAGAAAAATAAGTGAATTTGTAGCAACCATCAATGGATTTGACAAAATCCAGAAGTTGATGACAAACTTACAAGATATTGGTATTGGCGATTCATCAGAATTACTTACCACTTGTTGCTACCATCCAAACGCTGAGTCAGAAATGGGGGGTGGTAAATTTTTTGATTTGTCAGAACACATCCTCTTCTTCAGAACCGCCTTCGACCATGATGAAGCTAAGAAATTAGGTCGTATCATCCCAAGTCCGGGTGTTGAACCAGAGTATGATCAGACCGAGTTGGAAATGAAAGAAATTGAGAAAGAGGCTAACACGTATCTTAGTGAACAATGTCGTCGTTTCGGCTGTAAAGTTGCATTTTTTGGTCATGACAAAAAAAGATTTCAGTTGGAAGTACCTGAAGCACAATCACGTAAAGCAGGAGATGGTTATGAGTTTCTTGGACAGAGGAAAGGATACTCTAGGTACTGGACAGCAGAATGCAAAGAATTTGTCGCAAGGATGTTAGAAGCAGAAGACCGAAAGACAAAAATTTTAGGAAATATCAGACAAAACATATTCGCCAAGTTTTGTGAAAGGTTTGTTTGTTTTTTATTTGTTTATACTTTGATTGTCTTTCCTATTCCTTCTTTTTTTATGCAGTCCAGTCGTTCGCTGTGAAATATCAGCATTATGAACCACGTGTTTGGGCGACTGGACTTTACTACTACTACTACTACTACTACTACTGCACATTTATTTATTTATTGAAATATCAGCATAACGAGCCATGTGTTTGGGCGGCTGGACTTTACTACTACTACTACTACTTATTTATATGTAAATGAATCGTTGAATCCAAAAGTGGGTGTACACGCTTTTATTAATGAAAAACATGATTCACACAAGTTATAAAAAGCACACTCCACTCCGAACTTATTAAAAAAAAATAAAAATTTAAAATTGTTAAATGTTATTAACAAGGTAAAAATTAAGGATCAAAGTGATAATCAAAATCCCAAAATAAGGGGGAAAAAAAACAAAACAAATTATCATTAAAAACGAAAGGGAATGAACAAAAAAAAAAACGGGAACTCGGAAAATAATCATGCAGAAAATGATCACGTAGAAAAACTCAAACTCGAAATCGTCACTTACATTAAAAACTTTTAGCCACGAAGGGGGGTGAAAAACAGAGTGTGATCACACAGATACACCTCCTTGCAAATGTTTGCCTCGACTCCCTACAATTTCTTTTAAAGATAAGAATGAAACTTTCTGAGTGAAGACTCTCGAAGTTGGACCAATCGGAGTTGGAGATAAGGTCACCTGAATAGACCAGCCCCCAGCGTCCCCTTCTATTAGTCAGCAGAAAAGCTCTCCATGGAAAGCATAGAAAGCTTTTCTGGAAAATCAAAGAAAGTGCATTGATATCATGCCAGGGCTGCCATACTAAGCTAGAGCAGGCATCCAGTGACATGAAAGGAGAAGTGAAGTGCAGAACACATGGCATCACTGAAACGCCAGCGTCCATTCCTTGACTTCCAAAGCCATGACACAGGTGCTGAAGACGTGCATCGAATGCCGCGCGCCTGATCCACCTCCCCTGCACCCCAGTCATAGATTTGAGAACTAAGGATGTTATTATGATGTAGGGAAATGCCGAATGCATTCAAACATTACCCCTTGTAACGTGGGTTACGTCACAGAACTATAGCTTATTTTAAAGCTGAGAGTATGACGCACAACATGCTTTTTAGCGATTTGCCCTCTCTATAATAGATCAAAAGTTACGGGACTTGTGAGCTTACTTTTTGAACAACCCTCGACACTCTCGTATTATTAACAAAATCGCACTAAAATTCCTGGAGAAATTCATTTCTGCCAAAAAATTTCACAAAATATGTCTCTGTACGATTTTTGAAATGAGAGTGAGATAACAGAACATGGGGGTTACAAGAGAGCGAGAGAGACAGTTTTTATTTGTTTGAAATGCTCATCACTGGATGCTGTCATCACCAAGTCATCACTAAAACTGTCTATTTCAAGTATTCTCTTTTTCCTTTGGTCTTTACTTGTTTCATTTTTTATTTGTTTTTAGAGCTGAAGCTTGGAATTCTGCAGTTGAATGTACAGCTGTTCTTGATGTTCTCGTTTCTCTAGCAGAATATGCCCGTACTGAAGATACTATCTGTACACCCCGCTTCTTCCAACCGCAAGAGGATGAACAGGTCGGTTTTTTATTTTCCTTTTACGTTTAATTACTTTTTACTTATTTTCTAAAAGCCTCATGCACAATGTGCGCCTCAGAAAAAACGCCTTCTATAAGAATCCTAAAAAGTCTTATATAGATGAAACAAATCATCCTGAGCTTAAATTTTCATGATTCAAAAGACATTTCAAACTGTTAGAGTGGATTCTCCATACTCAAAGTTGGTACTTGGCCGTTGCACAACCCATCAATTTTAGTGAAGGTGCAATTTAATTGAAGTCCTTTCTGAGATCTCTGGTGGAAAGTAATAAAGTATTATCTCTGCTTCCATAGTTTTCTCCCTTACTCTATTTTACTGCTTTATACCTTTGGTGTAGCTTCTAGTTGTTTGCTTTGAAATGTAAGCATAACGAGCTTTTGCCAGGAGCTGAGCTTATTCTTTTCGATTCTAAATTACATACATAACTCTTTTTACATGCCATCACAGCAAGGCATACTATCTGGCAACTGTCATATGGCTGCCCCCCTTTCTCAAAATTGAATGATGTTTCTGTTTCAGCCTTTTGTTCGATTAATTGAAGGGAAATTCCCTTGCAAGACCTTAAATAACGATGTCTTCATTCCAAATAGTATGACGGTTGGTGACGGTCCTCACATCATACTGCTCACCGGACCTAACATGGGTGGTAAATCAACATTGATGAGACAGTTAGGTCTGGCTATTATTATGGCACAAATTGGTTGCCATGTCCCAGCGGAAAGTCTCGAGTTGAATCCGATCGATCGCATTTTCACGCGTATCGGAGCTAGAGATAATATCATGATGGGCGAAAGTACCTTCTTCGTTGAGCTGAGCGAAACAGCATCAATTCTAGGTCATGCAACCATGCACTCTTTGGCTTTAATCGATGAGCTAGGTCGAGGCACCTCTACCCACGATGGCACGGCCATTGCCTTTGGTGTCCTCAAAGGACTTTGCAGTATGAGATGTCGAACAATATTTTCTACTCACTATCATTCGCTTGTCGATGACTTTAAAAGCAAATCAAGCATTTGGTTAGGCCATATGACTTGTATGGTAGAAAACGATAGTGACGATATCTCAGAAGAAAAAGTTACCTTCTTGTACAAACTCGGGCCGGGAGCTTGTCCAAAATCTTACGGATTTAACGCTGCTCGATTAGCAGGTGTTCCACTGCATGTTCTGAAACGAGCGCGAGAAATTGCAGATATGTTAGAATCAGAAAGTAGCAGAAGGAAATCTACTCTTGCATTACTACAAGGAACTTCAGATCTGAATAGTTTCCTCAGCTTAATTTCTTAATTGTATTCTTGCATCACTCTTGTTCCTGTTTTCTATGTTTTATTGCTCAGCATTTCAAACTGTTCTCGCTCTTTTAGTATTTTGTTATTTCTGTGCCAGTATTATCCTATCATCTTCTGTACCTGTCTTCTAATTTTGCTCAGCCATTTATCTAGTTTTAAATAGTGACCAACCTTAACTGTGTCAATACCAGTATGATGTCATCCTTTCTCGAATTTTCTTGCCTTTATGGCAAAATCTCTGTATATTTTTACTTCTTTATGTTTGTGTTTGTCCCCTCGAAACTTTTTGTATTGTAATTCTCATCTAAATTTGAATGCTTTCAGTTTTCATGCTGTGTAAGCTTTAGTTTCCCCAAAACCATTTCAATTTTTAGGTCATTAATGAAAACTATCTTGATTTTATCACTTCACGCCTTTTTCTTTTTTTTGGCTGTAGATCGGTCATACTAGTTTGTATTTTTGTACTACCTCATTTTAATTGTACGTTTCTTAAGCTGTTATATTTATAAATTGGATCACCACATGCATGATTTCATCTTCATATTATCTTGTTGGTGTGCTTAGAATGAAAGAGCGTTTTTGAAGTTTCTTTTTTTAATCTTTGTGTTTGGTTACAATAAAAGATAATAGACTTGTAATATCTTCTCTTTGGCCAATATGTAACTGTTTTTTTCTTATTTATAGCCTCTTTAAGGTGTCAATCCTAGTAGAGAAGTCTTTAATTATTTTATTTATTTAAAGTTATTTTGATGTGAAACAACATCTCATTTGATACATTTTTTTTTAACCCTTACAAGTCCAATGTTGGATATATGCGACAGCATAACAATCCTGTTCAGGTCCAATGTCGGCCATATTCGACTTGTCCATCGCGTGGTGGGCTCTGGTGGACACTCTGGGAACTTGTTTCTTAATAGGCGGCGCAACCACGGCCATGGACCTGCTGCAGCAGCTGGCCGGAAACGGCTAAGTACCAGTAAGGGTTAATTTTTTTTTTTTACTCGATTCTTATTTTTTTTCTTTTGAAGACGTGTAGTCCTTTTGTAAGAAGGTGGAGTTCAGTATGAATAAGGAGCTTCTAAATTCTTTGGCTTAAAAAATTTAGGCTTGGTCCTCTTTTCTTTTTGGATTATTTAATTGCTTTCTAAAATCTTGGATGGGAAAAACAGCAACACTTGGTCAACTGTTCTGTTTGTTAGAACCAGCAAATAATGTTGTTGTGATATCAGCGTTATCATTCAAGGAAAAACTTTCATTTAAATTTTCTAATTCCAAACGGTAGACTCTTTAAGCCTAAAACTTGGGAACGCTGATGAAAATGTTCCATTAATGCCGTTAATGGTAATCTAGCTACTATTTTTCTGTTGGGTTTATCGGCCCTACATGACTATTTTTCACAGTTTCCTGATTTCCTCTCAATATATCATCAGCATTTAAATTGCAATCCACCGATAAAATACAACTTTCGACTCTGGAGAGGATACTACTCAACTTCTTGGTGGTTCGCTGTTTTGAGTAACATGAAAACTTTTCACCTCACACAATATTAAAGAGTTTTCATGTTTAACACGCTGACTGCCATTGGGTTTATCGATATAATGCTTTATAGCATGGTGCCAGGGGTATTTTTTAGCGTTTTTTTTTTTTTTTTTTTTTTTTTTTTAATTCCAGGACGCCACACACTACTGTGAGATTTGACTGATATAGCTAGACAAAAGTCTTCTCGTCCAATATACTTCTTCATTTTTGGTTTGAGGGGGTTTTTGGGTCGCTGAATCCGAATCTGAGGTCTGTTTTTCATAATTTTGACATCCAAAGTAATTAGAGAAAAATAAATCAAAAATCACGAAAGTTCAAGAATTACAATGAGCAAACAATTACAAACAATACAATTTGACGAATGAATATTTTTCAGCTCGTGCTCAGCTTCAGCTTCAGCTCGTGGCTGAAGAGACGTACACAAGAGATACGAAACAAAAATAATCTATTATCCCAAACTTAAACTATAATCACAAACTCGTCAACTCCAACGGCTGACAGCGATGTCCCTAAGACGCCCTGACAGTAACCATAGAATAAGTATTACTACGTACAAAGTAATATTTATTCTATGACAGTAACTTCCAAACCTAACCTCCAAATCTCACACCCTGAGCACCTTGCTTAGACCAATTTATTGAGTGATCACCAAGATCCAACTCAATGGACGTCTCTATGAGGAGTGCAACCCAGAAGCTATCGTCAGTGCATCTTATATAGTCTTCAGAATCCAGAGGAGGATCCATACGTCAGAGTAACCGTCAGACAAAGCATCAACAAACTCCGAAATCTTGCTGTCAAGGCCTAAAATTAACGCACTTAGCCCACAATAGATGCCAAAAAACTGCAGATTCATATTAACACAGCGCGCGATGTTTACGCCATTGTAGAAACAACACTTGACCGACAGTGTTGCCAGATGTCTACTCCTAATATATTGCTACAGTGGGTATGGCCTTCGCCATCCCAATACCTATATTAATCACTTTTCATTTAATTAAATAGAAATTAGCAATTTTTTTTTTTTTTTTTTTTTTTTTTTTTTTTTTTTTTTTGTGAGGAGCTTTTTCAGAATAATGTGTCAACATACATAGGAATTAAAGCATGGAGAAAGAAAAGAAAAGACATAAAAAAACATCGTCCCTCGCGCTGCGCTGATGTGACTAGGAAAGGCAGTAAATTAAAAGCCAAGCGATACTTAACGATTGAAAGATTATTTCTAAATAAGAGGTTTTAAAATAAATAAATAATTAATCAATAGATACTGAAATTAAGTAATCCAGTTCTTATTCTTGTGCTAATGTAATTGATTAATAAGTTGTTTCCTTTGCAGAGCAGTAAAGTTCGTTGTGAACACTTATGAAGATTAAAAAATCGAGGTACGTGCAGGATTTGAATGCAGTATCTTCCGGTCTTGAATCCGCTACGCTGACCATTACACCAGCTGGAAGGGAAAAGGAGGGGGCCTGTTTGAACTTAACATGTTTGCATGGGTGAATACGATCGCACGTGGCTAGCTGCACTGGCACTGTGCTCAGTCAGCCAGTCAGTCACAGCAAGAATTTGAGAAAATACGAGTCTATTTTCAATTTTCATAACGAAAGTTTTTGCTTAGTGCGCGAAAGTAGCAGCAAAGCTTTACATGGATCTCTTCTCTGAAACAAGGGCTTTAACATGCTTTAAGTTTCTTTGCGGAAGGATAAGGGAATCGTTTTATATTGTCCATGAAATATGAAGTTGTATGGAAATCTTGTTGCCAAAACTAGTCCACTTTATAATTACCTTAACACAATAAAAAAACGAAGGAAATGTAATTCTAATCAATGACTATCGTCATACCTTCCTGTGTCACTTCCATAGCAAACTATTTCTTAAAATTACGATTAATTTTAAAAAAAATCGCGAAAACTAGGATGACGTTTTTGACAATGAATGCTCAGACAAAGCCATTGCGATCGCCCAACTTCCAAGCTGAATATTTCATTACCTGGTCAAGCAAAATAGCTTATGTACTGTATGTACATGATCAGCGCACTCTAAGCTTTCATTTCAATCCAATTGGAGCACTTTGATTTTTTGTCTTGCTGGATCGGTCAAATCTCACAGTGTGCACCATGCCAGTCCTAACAACGTAGCAACATTCATTAAATCGAGACCCGGCTATTCACAGATATCACGCGTCGGCCTCATAAGCACGACTTGGCGTCGCAGGAATCCCTGAGTGTTGGGCTTATGAGCCTGACGTGGCAGTCAACAACTCAACACATTGAAATTATTCTTTAAATATTTCATCAACTATGGGAGTTAATTCCGTGATTTCAGTCAGGCCCATTTGAAAACAATATTTTAGCGGGATGAATGAAATGGATGGAAAAACAGTTTAACACAAAAATCACGATTTATTCCAATAACTATATACAAATACTGCATATGGAAAAGCACAAGTTTTTCATCCACAACAAAATAACAGTTGAAAAACTTTAACTGTCGGTTAAAGAAAAAAAATGTAAAATAAAGTCAAAAGAATGGATAAATAAAAATGAATAAATCACTAAATAATAAAAAATAAATAGTTAAGTAAAAATACTGTGGAATTAGTTTCTATAGATTTGAGGGTTACAAAATTGCAACGAGTAGATTAGGATTATACACGATTGAAGAAAGAACATTACATAAAATAAATAAAAAGAAAACAAAAATAAAAATTTGCTAACTGTACAAAATATGACAATAGTTTTCATTCTACTTTAGACGCTTGCCTCATGTAGAGCTGTTTTTAGTTTGTGTTTAGTGAGTCCTCATTTCCAACCAACAACATTTTTACTCTTTAACCCGCCGTCACTCGCGCCCTAAAAACTTCCGCGAGTAGTCGCGCGGGGTCGTTTTCGACCCCAAAGTTCTTTCGTCCCATTTTACCATTGTCATTCAAAATTTTGATTTCAACCATGCAGAATAGTAATAAGTATGTCTTTGCAAAGCTTTTCACGTGAAAACTGGGTTTGAAAAAATAATTTTACGTTCAGTAATTGCTATATTGTAATCTGTGTCGGAAAAACCCTAAAAATGTGATATTTTCCAGATTTTTATCGGTCAGCTGCCTTTAACTAGTTTTGAAACTCCTAAACCGAGGTTTTTTTACTTCTAGGCACTACTGAAGATAATTTCATGAAAAAAAAGTATGGGGTTATGGGGGCAAGTTTTCGAGATATACCCCCCTCAATACCCCTCCTATATTTAGTCCGAAAATTTTGGAGATGAAACCACTAACCATCTGAAAAACTTTATTTTTTACCGAATGAGATGGAATAAACGCCAATTAAGGTAAGCAAGATTCTATCAACCAACAAACGGAATCGAAATTGAGGATTCAGGGGAGGGCTGGAGGGGAAAAGGGGGTTGGGGGGTTAGCAAAGTGGAGATCCTTGAAATTTTTTTTTGCTGTGATCTTTTTGCTTTTCGTACATGATTCCAGATACCCTTTTTCACCTCCCTTCCGCTTTTCCCCTACCATCCACCTTCATTTCCCCTCTCATTCCCTTTTTTCCCTCCCCACTCCCCGCCCCATGTGATATAATCAAACTTTCGCAGAAAAAAACAAAAACATTTATGATAAGTGGAGTCGCGTGTAATCTGGCAACGCCGCATTTCGTGGATTCAAATGCATGAAAAAAGTCAAACTAATGGAGGTGCGCAGTGCATTCCCTCGAATCGACACTTTGCACGGGTTTGAATGGACAAAACGCAGTGCTGCCAGATCGCAAGCGGCACCGCACTGATTTAGGTAAAAATGGATACGTAAGAAATTGGGATAAACGAGTAATTTAGAAAAAAACAGTGAGAGCAAACATTAGATTTGCTGAAAGTATTGTAGTAAGTATAGAAAAGTAAAAAACCAACGGCAATCACATCCCGCAAGTGTAAACAAGGCACAGAATCCACGTTTACGTTATGTTCACTCAGTCACATTTTATGAACGTGAGTAGTCGCGCGGGGTCGAAAACGACCCCAAGCAACTTTGACGCGTCCGTGCTTCAAAACGAATGATTGAATTAAGTTCATACTAACAGAGTGGGTAGTCCAAACCCTTGAAGGAAGGTACTGAAACGGACGAGCTAAAACTTTAAAATTTTCATGGACAAAATTGCATTTTTCTGACACCTGGGGTCGTTTTCGACCCCGCGCGAGTGATGGCGGGTTAAAACCCACGTTTCCCTACATGCAGCACAGTTAAAAACATACAAGTAAAATGACTGGGTTCCATTGATTAATATCGCTTAAAAACCACTCACACTTAAACATTTCTAAAATCTCACATAAATGGACTTTGGATGTAATTTGTGATTGCTGTTTGTAACAGAACATTGATCTATTGGAATAAAACAAAGATGAGACAAGAAAGATTAATGAGACATTTAAAATTATTGCGCTTATCCTTCTCTGGATTTAATCGCATTAGTGGGAAGGGGCTACTCAGTTCCTGCAGAGACCATAGGACTGAAAACTAATTCATTTTAATTTTAATTTATAAAAAACCAACATTAAAGTACATGATTAATTTTTCGTTCTTATTGATTATACAAAATTTGTTTGAATTCTGATGAGAACGACAAAATTTCACAATTCCAACAGGATTTATTAGAATTGAAAAGATACTTTTAAAAGGAGTAGATGTTTTAAAAACAAGATTGTTGGCATTTTTAACAAGTGTACCTTCGTACGTCCTGTAGTGAAGGATTTTCCTACGCTACGTAGGATTGAGTGATGGTGCTTTTAAAAGTCTTTAGGTAAAAGCACTTAGGTGAACTATTCAAAACAACTGTGGGGGTGGGCAAGGGGGATTCCTGATATTTTTAAAATGATTGATAGAGTGAAAAACAAACAAATTATAATTTTTAAAAAAAAAGAAAAGGGAAAAAAAAGCAAGGGAACTTTTGAAATAATTTTAAGATATCAATCTAGTTGCAGTGTTACTGCTGTTACAGATTCACTTCTTAGAAGCAGAAAATTTCACTATCTTCTAGATTATCTTGATAAATAATAGGGCTAAAACGGAGCTCAAAAGTGTGTTATTTAAGCTAAATTCTTTGGTCTGGAAAGTGATAGGAAAGATTTTCTATTTTCATTAAAATTAACAAGTTTTGATTATAATAAGATAGAGGAATTGAGAAGAGTCAGTGGAATATATCAAAGAATTCACTTTTAAATTAGATTACTATTTCCTATTCATGAACTGCTGAGTGATTATGTTCAAGTTTAAAGAAAGAAGACACTTGCAGATTTGTAATGCTGTGCTTGCTCATTGATGTAAGCAAATCTCACATTAGCTTGGACGACAAGTGTGAGTGTGACTATCGCGATCAGTCATTCTTATTCGAAAAATATTTTCTTCACGCTCTCCAGAACGGATTCCCCAGTTCATGAGCACTATATCAAAAGGATCTGTTTTCATTCGACGCTGATTTTTGTGGGCTGCTTTTTCAAAATCAGTCTCTTCTCTCGAGTCAACTGTTCCATCCTAAAACAAAATCAAGGGTTTGTCAGACACAAATCTTAACTGTGATGTCATTCATGAATTGAAATGCGTAAACATTTTTGACAACTGGCCACTCGACAAGTTTAACTGCAAAGTCTGCAGTTATTTCTGTATTTTAAAGTTTTCTCTGACAGTTTTTGTTTTACTCCATGTAAAAGTAGTACTATAAAGGCTACTCATGAGTATCTCATATAATACTACCGAGAACTGCAAAGTCTGCAGTTATTTCTGTATTTTAAAGTTTTCTCTGACAGTTTTTGTTTTACTCCACGTAAAAGTAGTACTATAAAGGCTACTCATGAGTATCTCATATAATACTACCGAGAACGGGACCACTCCATGTGAAAGTAGTACTATAAAGGCTACTCATGAGTATCTCATATAATACTACCGAGAACTGCAAAGTCTGCAGTTATTTCTGTATTTTAAAGTTTTCTCTGACAGTTTTTGTTTTACTCCATGTAAAAGTAGTACTATAAAGGCTACTCATGAGTATCTCATATAATACTACCGAGAACGGGACCACTCCATGTAAAAGTAGTACTATAAAGGCTACTCATGAGTATCTCATATAATACTACCGAGAACTGCAAAGTCTGCAGTTATTTCTGTATTTTAAAGTTTTCTCTGACAGTTTTTGTTTTACTCCATGTAAAAGTAGTACTATAAAGGCTACTCATGAGTATCTCATATAATACTACCGAGAACGGGACCACTCCATGTAAAAGTAGTACTATAAAGGCTACTCATGAGTATCTCATATAATACTACCGAGAACGGGACCACTCCATGTAAAAGTAGTACTATAAAAGGCTACTCATGAGTATCTCATATAATACTACCGAGAACGGGACCACTCCATGTGAAAGTAGTACTATAAAGGCTACTCATGAGTATCTCATATAATACTACCGAGAACTGCAAAGTCTGCAGTTATTTCTGTATTTTAAAGTTTTCTCTGACAGTTTTTGTTTTACTCCATGTAAAAGTAGTACTATAAAGGCTACTCATGAGTATCTCATATAATACTACCGAGAACGGGACCACTCCATGTAAAAGTAGTACTATAAAGGCTACTCATGAGTATCTCATATAATACTACCGAGAACTGCAAAGTCTGCAGTTATTTCTGTATTTTAAAGTTTTCTCTGACAGTTTTTGTTTTACTCCATGTAAAAGTAGTACTATAAAGGCTACTCATGAGTATCTCATATAATACTACCGAGAACGGGACCGTTAACTAAGGCTCCACACAGCAACGGGCAAGTCCTACAATTTTCAACCAAAAGCGTCACTGGTAGACAGTCTTTACTATCGGTTAAACTAAAAAGGAAACAATCAGCCCGTAGGTGTAAGTTTCCCTTCTCTTTCTTAAATTTAGCCTTGAGAGGAAATTTTAAAGTTCTGAAATGGCTATGAAAGATTTTTCAAATGGGCTGCTCATCATACAAAGAGGTTAACAATAGTGAGTAAAAACAGTACCTCAGCTTGCGGAGACCAAAGACGGACAATTGGTTCAATACCACTTGTAGCCAAGAGACACAGGAACGGATGGGGCTGCAAACAGTTGACTATTGATGAATCGCCCTTTAAAATTTTGACATTGTTTTCTGTTTGCCGGTCCCAGATATAGAGAGAACCATCATCAGAACCAGCAACAATATACTGACCCTCACTGAAATGAATAGCAACATATTAGGAGGACAAAGCAAATAATTGAAGGTAAAGTGATCAAGTACAACAGGATGTACCAGACCACCCGGATCAGGCATTTTTCTCCAAAACTACCCTACCAAATGATTAGAAACAAAATAATTAGATAGGACTAACCCTACATTTTCTGGTTTTGATATTTTCAAAAGCCCCCGATAGTCCCTTGGGAGGGGGGGGATTTGGGGAGCTCAAACACGTTTTTCAAGTTTTCTCGAAAAAGTCTCCAATAAAGGTATCACTAAAAGTTCATAGTCATAAAGTACAGACAATCGGCGACATTTACGCTCCTATAAATTTTGTCCAAAAATCCTGAATTTTATAGTTATGGGGGCTTTTTGGAATTTTTTTTTATCGGACTTTGTGACCGTCCTGTTCATAATTTTTCAAACATATTTACAGACTCTGAAAGAACAGATCAATACCTTTTGATTGATGTGCCACATGTTACCTTTCAGTGAAAAAATTAGGTGTATTACGCCAAATCAAACGTTTGGAGCTTCAATGGCAAGATTGGCGTGACTCCATGGTTTGAGCCAATTAAGCTCCAAAATTTTGATTCGCCCGTTCAACCGCCATCCTAGGCTTTTTTTAAGACGCCTTTGGGGGTAAACGAGTGGATTTTGGGACTATGAGATGCTTTCAATGTGATCTTTACACAATTTTACACTACAGTAAACCCTCCATATCTCTGGGCAAAAGTATGCAACAGACCCATTCACTTAGCTGCATCACACTGACACCGTGATCACATTTTACCTTTATCCTAACACTATCACAGAAAGCATAATTGTGTGATTTATGTGTCATCTATCAGACAATTTACAAAAACAAATTTCAGAGCACAGATGAAATCAAACAATAAGTTTTGCAGTCATTTCAGCTTCAGGTGATTCTATGGCAAACTCCTGGAAATTTTAATTTGATAGATGGCGTTACTTGTCGCTGGTTCCGAAAATAGCCGTTTTTTTACGGTTTTCGGCTGTTTTCTCTGAATAGACAAATATTAGACAAAAAATCGGAATGTCAGCACCTGCTTAATTTTTTGCTTGATTTTTTGAGCCAAAAATGGGCCAAATTGGTTCTAAAATAAAGGCGAAACTATGCAAAGAAAAAATTATATGTAATTTGGAGTTGTATCAGTTAAGATTACAGGTGAAACAGAAACCTGTAATCTTTACTGATACAACTCCAAATTACACATGATTTTTTCTTTGCATACTTTCGCCTTTATTTTAGAACCAATTTGGCCCGTTTATGGCTCAAAAAATCAAGCAAAAAATTAAGCAGGTGCTGACATTCCGATTTTTTGTCTATTATTCGTCTTTTCAGAGAAAACAGCCAAAAACCGTCAAAAAACGGCTATTTTCGGAGCCAGCGACAAGTAACGCCATCTATCAGATTAAAATTTTCAGGAGTTTGCCATAGAATCACCTTAAATGCGTTTGAGAAAGAAAATTGACAAGAGTACTTCAATCAGCCACAACCTTAACTAATAGATTGTTCAGAAAGTACCTGAAAAGAGACTGATGCTATAATTTCCCAACTAAACTAGCTAGTAGGGTTGCACCGGATACCCGGGCAGATATCCAACCTCACTGGATGTCCGGCGATTATCCTGCCGAAGAGTCCGGTAGTGCCGGATACTTTGAAAACTGAGCAGATAACTTTAGTTTTTCATAAGAAAACGGAAAAAAATCGCACAAGTGGGGGAAAAATGGAAAAATATTGCAAAAACGGGAGAAAACAGAGAAGTACACCCATATTGAGCAATAAGGTATTCAAGATAACACATAATTATACAAAGGGAGAGAGACAAAGACAAATTCCTGTGTAGTGCATACCCCACTGTTGCTACTGTTTCCCTCTATAGGGCCTATGCGTTATCTCATTTGCCTGATGTTCAAACAAGAAAGGGGGTGGGGCACACTTTCTGTTCATCAGTCTTCTTTGATAAAACCGTAAAACAATCAATAGTAGATTATTGTTCGATAGTGCATTATCGCGGATGTGACTGATAGGGTTTTCTGTCAAATGTGGAAGATAACTTCCGAATTTATTATAATAATAATAATAAAAAAAAAAAAAAAAATTGCAAAAATATCCGGCTGGGAATTAGGAAATCAAAAAAATCAAGAATTTGACGCTTAATTTTAGCGCTCCGCTGAATCCCGAAAATTCGATCGGATATCCAGGCACTATTATACACTCGGTATTCGGTCTCCGGTGTTTCAATATCCGGTATCCGGCAAAATCGCTATCTGGTGCAACCCTACTAGCTAGCAATCTGATCTTGGTCTAGTTTGAGAGATCAACTCATTTTCTATCAATTGAGTATAAGATGAGCACATTTGGTCAAAAATTTACGAAATTATGACAGTTTGAAAAAGAAAAAAAAGTTGACCCCCTACAGGTTTTTTAGCATATATGTATTTGCTTTCAGTGAAAAACAAAGCACTACATTGTCTGATGCTTTCTTTTTCAGAGCACGACTTGGCAATACCAAAAATACTATGTACTTATAAACATTACTTAACTGGCACATTGGCATTTAGTAATTTGTGTAAGTAGTATTTTTTGTGTTGCCAAGCCTGAAAAAAAAAGCATCTGACAATGTAGTGCTTCGTAAAAAAGAAAAAAAGAAAAAAAAGAAACCTTTTGGTGTTTTTTGTAGAAAACGTATGCTCAAAAACCTGTAGGGGGTCAACTTTTTTTTCTTTTTCAAACTGTCATAACTTGGTAAATTTTTGACCAAGTGTGCTTATCTTGAGATGAATCAATAGAAAATGAGTTGATCTTTCAAACGTGACCAAGATGAGATTGCTAGCTAGCTTAGTTTGGAAATTATAGCATAAGTCCTGGTGCTCTTTGAACAGCCTTTGTAGATCCTCTCTTAGACAAAGGAGAAGGAAGATCTAATCACACACAAAGAATGAAGACAGAGAGAGAGAATGTGCATGATAGCTAGAATTTTTTAAATTGCCTGAGTACCTACACAAACTCTCAGGAACAGGTCCTTCAAATTTATCATAGCATTTTTGAAATTCTACTTCTGGGATCTCAAAAAACGTTCCATGTTTAGTTTTGTATTTTTCCTTATTCCTTCTAGGCTTTTAGGCACCGTCAGGAGTGAAGACTTAGAGTCTCTATACACTATGACAACTATGAGAGATGCGCCATGTCATTCAAAATGAAGAAGAAGAAGCAGATCGATGGAGCCCCTAAGAGGCAAATTGCAAATGGCTGGTGGCCATTTGCCTCTACGCTCTTGCCACTATTTCGCTATCTTAACTAGGTTAGGTTCCGATTCCCGACTTTGGTTAGGTTCCGATTCCCGACTTTAACGGTCATTACTGAAAGAGATCATGTTCTCTTCTAGTAGAATTGAAGCAGAGAAAAAATTAACAATAATTTCCGCCGTCACTGTTACTTCAAATGTGTCATAAAAGCGAGTACACGAAAAGTAAACAAACCCTCCATCTGCATTTGCCTCTTGGGGCTTTCTTGACAGCCTAAATATGAGACCCAATCAGAAACGGATTCCGATATGGCGCAACTCTCATAGTATAGAGGGACTATGAAGACTTAGTGACTGGATTTAGTCTCATAATAGGTGTTTGATTTATGATGTCTTCATTAAACTGAGGATCTTACCTTCCAAAAAAATTGGCTTCTTTGATATCAGTTGCAGTGTTGCAATGTCCAAGATATCTCTTTTCATAGTCAAAAGCTTTTTGTCGCCATTCCCACTCCTGCTGCGAGCACAAACCGTACCAACTTGGAATTGTGTTATTTTTACTGGCATCGTCTGTGAAAACAAGTACAAGTAGAATTTGAATTTGAATTTACAAAAACGTAGAATTTGAATTTACAAAAACAAAGAATTAGAGATACTTGTCATACATTTGGTGAAATCAGGAGAGGCACAAGTATATACCTTGTCATCACCACCTAACTGAAAGCAGAGTTGAGTTACTGGTAATCGAAAACTCATTTTTTCATTACTCATCAAAATGAATCAAGGTGGATTTTAGCAGTAATCAGGCACACCAAATTCAATAAAACAAACATAGTTATTAGGATGAAATAATCTGTTGTTTACCTTATGACATTTGATTCTTTAAATTTGGTGAATTTCATGATCAGGTTGATGTACTTCAATAAGTGGAGACTGGAGATGTATTTATTTTACCTGATTACCTTTGTTTGGTGTTTGTTTCTTAGACTGTGGACATTTTAGATAATTTATCCATCATCAGGTCTAACTACAGTGGATACATAGAACAAGAAAAAAAGAAAAGATTGTGTGTATTTAGGGAACTGGCATATGTAAAAATGATGATGGATAAATTATCTGAACTGGCCATAGTCTAAAAAATAAACACCCAACAAAGGAAAGCAGGTCAAATAAATACATCTCCCTCCACATATTGAAGGACATTTGATTCATTGAAATCAACATGCCTGATTACTACTAAAGTCCACCTCAATCACTTTCGAAAAGCAAGTGGTTGCACAATCAAAAACAACGATTTGCCCAACTCTGACTAGAAAAGGTCACGTTTACAACAGTTTGGGCAGATATTCACAAGTTCACATGGGCTCAGTTTGTTTCCCTCAAATTTTTTCTGACCTTAAAAATTTAAAAAAAAAAAAGAAAAAAAAAAAACATTTGAGATTAGTTTGAAACGAAAGTACAAGTGTTTTAAAATGGCTACCTAGACACAGAAATGAATATAAATGTTTCTTCAGGTAGTTTTGCTTGATAAAGAAACTGACACATGGCAAAATCAAGCAAAATTTTCTTACCTGGATAGTTGCATTAAAATTCTGGGTCTAGATAGCCACTCTTAAAACACTTGCACTTTCATTTAAAACCAATTCCACTGAATTGATAACAATTTTTAATTTAAGGTTAAATAAAATGAGGCGAAAAACCACAGGATCAGCTAGAACATGCTGTCACATTTTGGGATAGGACTTATGACATAGCATACCCTGCATACTGATTAGTGGCACTTTGATAGGTACATATTTCACTTACTTTCTCTTAACTCAAAACCTAAAATTCTAAAAAAAAGCAAATTTTGGCTTTCCGAAATAAAAACACGCAAATTCAGATGCAAATTCGCATGATTTTAACCGCGGATTTTGGCATTTCTAAAAAAATGCGTAACTTTTTAAACCAACGACTGACTTTTTTTCTTTGTTTTTTGCCGCGGTACTTTGGTTCTTTGACTCTTGTGCTGTTTGGTAGTTTCCAGTTATTTTCGGCAATTCACGAATTGGCAACACTGCTGATTCTCTTTCTTTTTTCTAGGGGTGTGCGAATACCACTTTTTTGCACTCAAATCAAATACGAATAATTTCCTAGAATGTTGAATCGAATAATCGAATAATTTTACTTGTTTTTTCTGAATCTATTTTCTACACGTATTTTTCCAAAAAATTGTCTTTTCAATGTTAAATAATCCATGAATTCTAGAAAGCTACCGTAGATAGTTCTGAAATAAAAGAAGGCGGGTGTTTGTTCGGAACTCCAGATTCGGCCAGGAGACGCTGAGGAGGAAACCCTCCTTCTCCTTTCCTCTATTCGCGATAAGTATCGAGAGAAAGTGCCTTCAAATGCGAGGTTAGGCAACCCTCACATCTTAGTGGAGCTGCCGCCGCATCGCATCATTGCTTGGCGGAATATGCATTTTGCGCTGTGTCAGTGCTATGTCAGTTGTGGGGATTGGTCTCTGAGATTCGTTCTAACCGTGGCAACGAGGGACCACTCAGCGGCGGCGCCGCACACCGCCTCACACAGTGACCGTATTAGACTCCGCGAGTCTCTCTTATCAGCATCACCGCGAGTCTTGGAAGCTACTTTATTTCGTTTGACACTGCAAAGATGCGCGGTTAACTTTCGGTTGCTGGTCAATGCTCTGCGCGATTTTCTAAGCGCGAAATACAGTTTAGTTCGCCGAAAGAATCCTGAGAAAAACGTTTCCAGAATTGGTCATATTCGGTGAACTATTCAAACAAACTATCCGAACTTGAATATTCGGTATTCGAGGAGCGCTATTCGATATTTGGACCCGGCGAGTAAAACGGTATTCGAGTTCGAATATCGAATACAATTCGAATATTCGCATACCTCTACTTTTTTCAAATGATTTACTTCTCATAATTTTCACCCGCAGGAATTCAATAATAAAATCAGTTAAAAGTATTTTAATTTTATTTACTTTTTATCCGAAGAACACTTACAGGCTCATCTAAAATTTTATGGCATAATTATGAGAGAAGAGAAAGAAGAAAAAACTGCTTTATGGCATCTTTTTCTTACATTCTGCTTTTTCGAGAAGCTTTACCACAAATTTGTACTTACTGAAAGCAAATTAAAAAGGTTTTTTCTGAAGTAGGACTCCTAATTTTAAGCACTTGAGAACGTAAACAAGTGAAATATCCTTTCGACAGACTTCCTCACGTCAGATGTCTTCAAAATAACATAAAGCGGCAGAAAAAAATGCCTACATAAATGAGCATTTTTGGTTTTTAAATGAGAATTTAAGAACATGTTAATAATGAGAATTTGGCTGTTTCTAAACAAAAATTTCTGCGGGCCGATCTATGAAATGATTAGATAAGGCTGGTAGACTGGATAAATGAAGTTCTGCTATTGGTCCCTTTAACGTGTTAATCAAAAAGTAGAGCTCTTTAACCAAGAATCCCTTCGCTACATTCGATAAGCTATCTGCTTTTATCGGCTTGTTTCAAGCCGCCGATAGCTTATCGAATGTAGCGAAGGGATTCTTGGTTAAAGAGCTCTACTTTTTGATAAACACGTTAAAGGGACCAATAGCAGAACTTCATTTATCCAGTCTACCAGCCTTATCTAATCATTTCAAAGAGGGCCGATCTCTGAAATCATTAGATAAGACTGGTAGACTGGATAAATGAAGTTCTGCTATTGGTCCCTTTAACGTGTTTATCAAAAAGTAGAGCTCTTTAACCAAGAATCCCTTCGCTACATTCGATAAGCTATCTGCTTTTATCGGCTTGTTTCAAGCAGCCGATAGCTTATCGAATGTAGCGAAGGGATTCTTGGTTAAAGAGCTCTACTTTTTGATAAACACGTTAAAGGGACCAATAGCAGAACTTCATTTATCCAGTCTACCAGCCTTATCTAATCATTTCAAAGAGGGCCGATCTCTGAAATCATTAGATAAGACTGGTAGACTGGATAAATGAAGTTCTGCTATTGGTCCCTTTAACGTGTTTATCAAAAAGTAGAGCTCTTTAACCAAGAATCCCTTCGCTACATTCGATAAGCTATCTGCTTTTATCGGCTTGTTTCAAGCAGCCGATAGCTTATCGAATGTAGCGAAGGGATTCTTGGTTAAAGAGCTCTACTTTTTGATAAACACGTTAAAGGGACCAATAGCAGAACTTCATTTATCCAGTCTACCAGCCTTATCTAATCATTTCAAAGATCGGCCCGCTGGTGTCTCTATCTATTGGTAAAGCTCGTCGGTAACAAAGCACTAGAGTAAGAAAAAAAAGAAAAAAAAGAAAAAAGAAGACCCCATAGATTACGGTGAGCCAAAACGAGACTAGTGAAAAGTGAAAACTTGAAATACCTGTATCTTCGTCAGGTTCTTTTAAGGCTTCTTTGATATCCTTCTCGAGAGCTTGAGTTGCGGTAGTCGTACCGTGAGTTGGAAACTTGACTTTGAATTCTTCCAGACACTGTTTAGCTTCTTTGATCCAATTCAATCGATAAAGACACCTGGCTAATCTATTTGCAGCAAAAGAGAATATATTATCAAACAGTGCTATAGTGAGATAGTGAGTTGAAAGGGGTCCTAACCAGTATTAAATCAAAAACTAAATCAGACTGACTCTTTACTAAAACCATTATTTGGATCAAAATCAAAATAAAAGCACTTATCAGGATAAAGAGGAAACCACTATAAAAACCAATGTACCAAAATAATGTAATGTCCCCTGGGGTTTTACGCTTGGGATTTGATTGATTTGATTAACTCTAACACACTGTTGACTACTTATGAATCTTTATATTTTAATGAATCTTAATCTCCAACTTATAATAAGTAATCACAAATGCACCACAGCCCTTAACTTATAACTAACAATCATGACGTTTCTCAAAAATGCACCGCAGCGCTCAACTTCTGACCTGTACACTGCAGTGTCACTCTAAAAAGGCTCCGAGGCGATGAAAACTCAAGGTATGTATTTAACTTCTCAAACTTCGGATGATCGTAAACACTCAACGCGGACACAACACCTAACCTCACAAAACGCGATTTTCCAAAACAATCCTTTCAAAATTCAAGACGCTATGACGAGTGTGCATGAATGCCCGAAGCACAGCTTCCATGAGTAGCCAAGGTATCTACTTGCGGTGTTGCCAAAGGGACAAGGCACTGCCATACCATTTCAATAAGGCATGATTTAATTTTTGTCAAGTTTCCATTTAATCACTGTTTCAATAAGAATCAAGCACTTTAAAATTTAGGTAAACAAACTTCTAGCTTAAAATATTTGCCTTCATAAAATTACCATGCTATGCAGAGGAAATGAAACAAAACCAAAATATCAGATATTAATTTTTAAAAGAAATAGTAATGAGGTTCAAATTGAACCCAAAAGTATTCTTTAAAAAGAAACATCAGTTTTATTTGTTCCTTGCATTTCGGTTCCAAATTCAAACTTAACACTTTATTGATTTGTTAATTTAAACTAAACTAAAACCAAAATAACGGAAATAATTTTAGAACCTTAACACAAAACCGTCGTGCAAAGACATGCCTGTTATTTCTAAACCTGTTTTCAGCAGAGACAAATAGAGGCGGAGCACTATACGCTAAAATACATAGGGAAGATTTGAGGCAAGCCGAATTCTCGTGGATTCATCAAAATTGTTGAATGGTGTTGAACGGTGAGCACTCTCCCACTTCCCAGCCACACCCAGCCTATCTCCCCTGTGTTCACTGAATGTCACCGTTCAACACCATGCAACGATGCGACAGGCGTGCCTCTGCTGCAGCCAGTTAGTGCTCCGTTTCTACTTGTCTCTGGTTTTCAAAACCTATTGAAGTTAGGATTTTAATTCATGAAACTTAACATTTATAAGACTTTCAGAGAGGAAAAGTGATTGGAGGCAGCTTCTAAACCTTGGTTTCGCTATCCTCACTTGTTGCTAATTGAATGATAGTGGTTTCAGAGACAGGTAAGAGAGTAGACACTGATCAAAGAAACATTCTTCAATAAATCTCCAACATTTTTAAAGAAAAAGATAAAGAGAAAACTAACCTGAAAAATGCTTTCACATGAAATGGATCTAATTTCAAAGTCATAAAACAGTCCCTAAGAGCAGCGTAAGTGTCTCCGTCCCTGAAATAATGGAAAAGAGTTTATTAGAGAGTATAGAATCCTGGTCAAATGCAATATTTTATATTGATAAGAAAAAACTAGAGCAACTTTTAATTTGAGTAGAAAAAATCAAGGCAGGCCAAAAGATTACTTGTACTCCAGATATGGCACTAACTAGAGCTGGGGAAAGAAAAGAATGGACAAATGTCAAAGTCTGGTGAGCTCAACAGTCATCAAACATTATATTGAAATGCAGACTGAAAGGTGTTCAGTGATGATGATTCGGAACTCATCAGTATTTGACATTTGTCCATTCTTTTCTTTCCCCAGCTCTATCTTGCCACTGTTAAATCTTCATTTCTAAAACCGAGCTAAAACACGTACACTGGCCCACGGTTTGTTTACGTTTTCGCAAGCGAGAGACGTGCGGGTGGGGTGGGGGTTGTGGGCCAGCCGACTGGCCCAACCCAACCTGCGCATCTCTTGCTTGCCGAAACGTAAACAAACCATGGGCCAGTGTACGTGTTTCAGCAATGAAGGCGCTCAACAAGATTTTAGCTCGTGTCATATCTGGAGTGTAAGTCATGTTTGGGACGTACGGTTCTCGACCCAAATTTGAGCCCAGGAACCTCCATAAGCATTGGTCACTTGTCAACTAACCACAATGAACCATAAAAAAATGCTAAACTATAATTACTATAAACTGCAAGACAATAACCTTGAAATTAGCATAGCTTGAGAGATAAACCAACAAATCGTAGCACTTAGGGAGAGTCAGGTAGAATCTATACCCGCCCTAAGCAACGAAGCCCCAAGCTGAGCTAGAGAGAGCTTCTAACATTATATATATTTTTTTTTATTTTTATTTTCACAACACATTGGTACATAGGACAGGAAAAACTGTATGGTACAGAACAATGATATTAATAATAATAGCCAAGTTACAGAGTATTTGGGTTACGTAACATTCTCATGTTCTGTTGAGGAAATGTCTGCCAAAACAAGAAAAAAAAAAAGTTTGTCGCCAAGAAATGTCTGTTTAGATCCGCCATCTTAAGGTGGAACCCAAAGCCTATCAGTCTCAAACATTTGTCAGGCCCAGGATTCCATTTTTGAATCCAATTCCTCAGCCCTTACAAGAGGGCCATAGAGTGAGTACCGCTCCACTCTAGATGAATTTTACACAAATATTGGGTAAAAACAAAATATTAGACAAGTGTCTTTCACAGAGCGTGAATGGGTCTCTCTGTTACTTTAAAAAAAATGTCTATTCTTTCAATGAACTAACTAGCTGGTTCAGCTATGGGCTATGGTACCTTACTGGGATGCAGCCAGTGGCTGATAAGCGTTCGACTGAAAATAATTCCCCTCTGCCCCTAAAAATCGGAGGGGGGGAGCTTTAACCATTTTGGCCCCCCTGCATACACCACTGGATGCAGTAACACCATTTTCATGTTTAATGCCTGCCTCTGCTGCTAATTTTTTTCAAAGCGTTCTTTCGGTTTTGACTTATTTTCGCCTTAAAGAATCTAAACCTTTCATAGAAGGTGGTTCACATGTGTACCATTTTATGTTACATGGGATTTAATGGAATTTAAACAGACATTTTGCAAAAGATTGGGTGACCCATCAAAATTCTTAGAAAATTGTCCTCTTTTGAACGGTCAAAATAAATCTCAAAAAAAGCCAAATCTCGAAGTGCGTGCATGAAAGGGTTAAGAAACTCACCAATCACGATTTAAATAAGCCGCTGCTCTATTTCCGTAGAGTAAAGCACAATCAGGATATTGACTGATTGCTAAATTGTATAATCTTATAGCACCCGTAAAATGTTCTGTTTTGAAGAGTGAATTTGCCTGAAATCAAAATGAAACAAAAGAATCCTTATCAAAGTTTGAAGCACTTCACAAGCGTTAAAAAAAACAAAGAAATATGTAGGAGTAGTAGTTTTTTTTTTTGTTTTGGTTTTTTTTCTCCCCGTAGACTGTGAAAAATGAAAAATGAGTTGGCTCAACCACTGGAGGGACTGCACTCCAGTGGCAATGGGATTGGCAGTCTGTCAGATGTTAGGAACTGGTAGTGGGGTGGTGATGGAATGTGCCGACCCACTAAAAAACACACCCTTAGCTGGCGAGAACACCCCCCGGGACCACCCTTGAGGGTATTGCTTCCAGGGGTCGCCCAACTAGCAGCCTTCCGTCTCTCTTCCTTCCTTGTTCGCAGTTAGAGTCCTTAGATGCTCAGCTACTTGCTTGGGAACTCGGGGTCGCCAGCCCAGCGAAAATTGGGCCTCCCGTGCAATGAGAAGTCATTGCCCCTGGGTCTCCTCTTTCTTCTTTTTGAGAACAGAGCACACAAAGGTGTTAACTGAGTTCCAAGCCGCTTCCGATTCAATCATTTTGCTGATTACGTCTTCTTTGGAGACTTATGTTTAAAGGAGGTTGAGTAAGTTTTATGCCTGCACTGAGGCTTCAAAATCAACCCTTGTATGCGTGCTGAGTATGACAAGAATATTGAATTTTCCTTTTTCCGGGGATAAAACAGTTGAAATGAACGAAATTTCAAGTCAAAAAATTTTTTGAAGTGTAATTTGTTGGTGTTCATGGCTTTCTCATTTTTACTTTCTCACTCTAATGAAATTAGAAAAATTGAGAAAGTATTGCGATGGCGCAGAGATTTTCAAGGTATTTTGTTTCGATAGTTGGCCTCTCACGACTAAGTCAATCATGATTTTTACAAAATAATGGCCTCTCATCATGTCTAATACCACCAGAAAGAACAAACTTCAGTTATATTTCCATATTTCTTAACCCTTTCTAACTTATAGACATTTATGCAAAAAAATTCTGTGGCGTCTGTCCGTCAGTCCGTCTGTACCTTCCCATAACTTTTGAAATATTGGTGCTTATGCTTCCAGATTTTGCACAGCTGTTGCTTTTTAGATTCCCCAGAGGCGATTTTTGTTTTTTTGAAATTTCAACTTTTAGGTTAGTTGTGGGGAAAAAATGATTTCCATTGAAATCAATGGTAAAATGGGTAAAAATGGGTAAAACTGGAATAATTCAAGTTTGGCTCAATCAATTTTGATGAAAGTTACCAAAAAAAATCTACATTCAGCCTACTATAAAATAAACCACTCATAGTTACAATATCCAACCCTTAAAACCGTTTAAAAAATCAAAATAGGTGCGCTCGAGCCAAAAAATGGAATTATCGTGAGAAATTAATCTTTAAACTTGGAGTCAATCAATTATGGCTCGATGAATTTTGATAAAACTTTTGTACACACAATCCACTATCAAAATACTAACATATTTTTCTCTCTTAGTCACTGTACACAACCGATAAAACCTTTTCAAGGGGCAATATAAGTGCGATTGAGAAAAAAATATGGGAATATAAGCAAATAAAAACATATTCCTATTAATTGGGATAGTTCAGGTTTGGTCCAATGAATTTTGATGAAAACTGGCAAATACAATCTACAATTAGTCTACAAAAGAAAGTATCTCTTACAGTTACAATATACAACCCTTAAGAAAGTTTAAAAATCAAAATAGGGTGTTCAACCCCAAAAAAAAAAAGAATTAAATAAAGTGAGGAATTAATGTTAAAACTTGGAGTCAATCATTAATGGGATGAATTTTGATGAAACTTTGCACAAACATAACATGTTACCAACCCACTAAAATATTTCTGTCATACAGTCATCATAAAAAACCTTTAAGACCGTTTTGAGGGGCAATATAGGTGCGATTGAGCAAAAATCTTTGAAACTAAGCCAATATAAAGACGAAAATAATATTTGGAATAAGTAATTCAAGAGTGACTCAATGAAGTTCAATGAAAATTAAAATATAAAGTTTGCAATCTGCCTAGGCATAATTTTTTTTTAATGTATAGCTTCAATAAACAACTCTTAAGTCTGATACTGTTTAGAGGCAATATAGGTTCCATCAAACCAAAAAAAGAACGTATAAGGAAAATTAAACGTATAAAGAAGAGTCAATCAAAAATGGTTGGTTGAATTTTGTTGAAATTTTGTGTACGCAGTCTACAAACAAAGTACATCTTTAGAGGGGGGTTTAATCTGCGTTTAATCTACTAAAATAAAAAAGTATTTTGAAGATCCACTGTTTGAAAGAAGGAACCAAAAATTGTATTCATTGGAGGAAATGCAAGAATCAATATCGATTTTGACAACCTATAAAAACTAAGGAAAAAAAGAAACTCCAACAAATAGAATGAATGCAACTTAAAGAATAAGAACTTTTTGGAATCTGGAATTAATCTAAAACTTGCTGAAAACAACATCAGACTAGAATTTAGGGATCTCAATTAGCCTTCAATTGATGAAGTAGGCAACTATTCGTAC
This sequence comes from Trialeurodes vaporariorum, assembly GCA_011764245.1. Lineage (NCBI taxonomy): Eukaryota > Metazoa > Arthropoda > Insecta > Hemiptera > Aleyrodidae > Trialeurodes > Trialeurodes vaporariorum. Next base: position 69,582,719 of record VMOF01000220.1, read on the forward strand.
AGCTTCTCTACAAATTTGCAAACTCTTCGGATTGAAGGCAGAATTATGTCTGGAGATGAAAATATTTGAAATTTGAGGCGGGTCTGGGGGTCTCCCCCAGAATTCTAAAAGGGGGTCTGGGGTCTCCCTCAACATTTTAAAGGGGGTCTGGGGGTCTCTACTAACATTTCAAAGGGGGGTCATCTGGGGGCCGCCTCCATAACTCTAAAGGGGGGTTTGGGGGTCTCCCCCAGATAAAAATGGTGTGAGAAAGTGTTCGTAGGGTATTCCCTACAGTTTATTTTATATTTTTTGTGAGGGTAGTTTTTACAAAAAAAAAAAAATAATAAATAAATAAATAAAATAATAACACTTTTACCCTCAGGCTCAGTTTCGCGTGGAATGGCCCATAAGTGATGGAAAAGAGGGGTTTAAGCCTTAGGAGTTAAGGGGTAGGAGAAGAGGGGAGATTTTGTGTCGGAGAGCATCAGGACTGCTCCAGCTCCGCTAAGGTTAAGGACACCGCGACCAGTGACAGGGGGTAGGTAGAGAGCATTCGAAGGCATGCTTGCAGGCATGCGCGAGATAAGATAAACTGATGACAGAGCACGCAACTCGTACACTGTTCGGAGTCAGCAAGTCTTTGTGTCGGCACGGCGCCGTGCTGATGCCTGTTTGGTGGTTATAAACAAAACAAAACGGAGCAAGCGCGACTCCGTGGCTAAGCATGTTACAGTCGCATTACGAGGGTCCGTTGTCAATTTCATAGAAGTGTAAGGGGGGACGAATCCTCTCCTTCGTTTAGATTGCAAACTGTGGAGATGGAAAGTTGAAGTAATTCTGCAGATCTTCATTTCATAAATTTAAGAAAAAAGGTTCAGAATAGGTTCAAACCTTTTCGTCTGACACGAACCAAACCCAAACTGGCAAAAAAGCTCGCTCAGCCCAACAATTAAGTCAAGAAATTAATACGACCTTTCTACGATTATGAATTCTACGTCCTCGAAAATGCTTAATTTATTATTTGCTTAAGGCTGGTTTATTGACTAAAACTGCCAAAATCAATGAGATATTGGGTCATTCCATGCCAAATCAAACCAGGGTCAAAAATTGACCAACTCCGATTTTTCTGAATTTTGGCAAACTTTTAGTCCAGGTCAGAACATTGCAAAATCAATTTTTTTCAAATGTTTTGTTGAATTTTGAAGCAGCCAAAATTCCACAAAATTTAGCAGAGGTCCTTGCCTTTGTAGTGTCAATATGTAACAAAACAGATTGAACAAAACATTTGGAGGTTGGAATCACCCAGATGTTATAGTTGTTGCAGTGGAATTTGCAGAATTTCGGGCAATTCTAACCTGCAAATGCATACTTTAATCAATAATATCTTGTTCATTTCAGCAGTTTCAGTCAAGAAACCAGATATGATTTCGCATTTTCGAGGGCGTAGAATTCAGAATCACAGAAAGGTCGCAGTAATTCCTTGAATTATTAGTCAAAAGTTCCATTCAAAAATGCGCTTATACACATGGGGAAATTACATTAAACCTGAGTTTATTTAGAACCGGAGGTCCTCGGACGGCAATCGAAACAATATTGCATTGCTCTGCTAACATGGTCTATTATTGAATCATTTTAATTTTAAATTTTAAAATTAATTTTTTTTTTTTTTTTTTTTTTTTTTTTTTTTAAGAGCACTTTTGATGAGGGAAAAAATACAATTTTCAATGCACTCTCCTAAAAATGTTGTCCTGAGAAGTTAAGAGCCTTAATCTCTTGGCGCATCACAAATAATGTCATGAAGGATTGAAAGATTGAGAGATCTGAAATAAGCTCTACAAGCTACTTACACTAGATCGAAGCCCTTCTATATTTTCCGGCAAAGAGTCTTGTGTTTTATCATCATGAATTTCTTTAAATTTCTTGTGACCATTGGTTGGTTTACTGAGGCAACCATCATAAGAGCTAGAACCATTGGAAGAAGTTCCTAAAGGAAAAATTAATAAATCAATTAATAAATGAATCGCAGATATATAAGCTTTCTTCACAGAAACATTTAAGTGAGTATTTTATTGTCTGAGTGAAGCATTGTTGTAATCAAAAGCTTCATAAGATGGGTCGGAAATAGAAAGAGTTTTTCTAAAAAGAGGGAGTGTTGATAAACCATGCTGCCCAGTGCCCATGCCTGCTGGCTGAGTTCAGTTCAGCCAGATAGCAGGCATTTTGTGCAGTACAGGGCAGTACAGTGCCCTGCACACAGCACAGTAACAAACACCACATCACAGCACAACATAGCCTCAGTGTGATAAAGAACAAGACAAAATATGACAAATATGGCAGCCAAAAGAAAAAAAAAGATCATTCTCATTCAATAAGCCCTTCGTACACACTCAAAGTAGGATAGTCAGATTGGCATCGGTGAGCCGAGATCCAACCGTTGCATGTTTGATTGATGTTCCGTTAGTCAAACAGCTGTGCAATTTGACGGCCTGTCAAACTGCAGAGTTATTTGACAATGGATGGTGTGTCATCTGTTCACCAATCTACTGTCAACAAAACCAATGAACCCGTTTAGGAGGTGTTTTGGTCAAGGTTATGCTTGAATTTTAGAAATGTCAGGTTGGCAATTCTACAGTTTGCGGTTCATTTCAGCTCACCAATGCCAAATTGGCGATTCTACTTCAAGCACGTACAAAGGCCTATAAGAAGCCACTTTGCCTACCTACCACAGTAAGCTTAGATTTGGATGAGGCTCATCATGACGTAATTTTTCACCGCTTCTTGAAAAAGACCGTTTCAGTGTGAGATGGAAAAAAATTGGATGCAATTGAATGTTCAGTCTCCCTTGCTCTCACAGGGTTTCCCGTAAAAAATTGGATCCAAATTTTCGATCAAAAATTCATGCTTCTCAAAGAACAGTTTCCACAGATTATATGGAACCAAAAGATTCCATGTCCCTTAAAATATGTTTACGCTTCGAGAAAATTTTCAAAACATTACGCAATAATTTACGATCACAGTTATGACAGTTTCAGCTATACAAATGTTTAATGCGCTACCTCTTCCTCTTCATTTAAAAATGCTCGTTTGACACTACGACTACATCTCCTTCTACTTTAACTTACAGATTTTCCTGTACAATAGTGCTTTTGAAAAATTAGATGAATTCATTCCCAAAAGTCTGCAGTTTTTTTTTTTTTTTTTTTTTTTTTAATGAATAAATAAATAAATAAATGATGAAGGAAGTCAGCGGTACGTTACGTATTTTCTCACTCACAGTTTTTTAAGAGCACAGAACTCTACAATGTAGGCTTATTGACACCTTGACATCACGAGTGATACCTCAAAAAAGTTTTAAGACAGAGAGGTTTGGATGATTGAGAGTCAATGCAGTGATATGCGCGTAAGAGACCGTGAGTAAGACAAGGACAAAACATGGTACTTCTTTCACGATAACTGTGACTAAGAATTAATGCTTAATGTTTCAAGACTTAAGTTGGAGTGAAAAAAATACTTCTTGGTATGTGGAATCTAATGAAAGAACAAAATTTGAGGAGTCAGTTGCTTACCAGCATGAATTTGCATTTGAAAATTTGGATCCAAGTTCTTATGGGTAACTCCACAAGAAAGAGCGAGATAAAACATTTAGTTTGTTTGGATCAAATTTTGATGATGATGTCATCACTGAAACAGTCTATACTAAAAAGGCTGGGCTTCTTTGGCGACACGACCTTTGGGCTTTGAAAATTTTGATCTAAGTTCTTCTGGGTAACTCCACAAGAGTGAGCAAGATAGAAAATACATTTTGTTTAGATCTTTTGATGATGATGTCATCACTGAAACAGTCTATACTAAAAAGGCTGGGCTTCCTTAGCTCCTGACCTCCAAGGTTTAGACAAGAATGTTCTTAAAAAAAACCTGAGGTTTTCAATTTTTTCTGGTTATTACTTAGTTTCTTTTGTTTCTTCATACTTTTGCTCTGTTTTGTCATTATTATTCCAACTACTGCCCTGTCCTGGTTTGTAATTTTAATAATTTTAGTTATTCCAATTTAATTTTAGTACATTTTCATTTACTTCTGATATTTTGTGAATTATTCTTGTTCTTAGTTTTGTTTACTTTGTTGTTTGTAACTATTTAAGGTGATTCTATGGCAAACTCCCAAAAATTTTAATCCGATAGATGGCGTAACTTGTCGCTAGCTCCGAAAAAAGCTGTTTTTTTACGGTTTTTGGCTGTTTTCTCTGAACAGACGAATAATAGACAATAAATCAGACTGTCAGCACCCGCTTAATTTTTTGCTTGATTTTTGGAGCCATAAACGGGCCAAATTGGTTCAAAAATAAAGGCGTAACTATGCAAAGAAAAAATCATGTGTAATTTGGAGTTGTATCAGTAAAAATTACAGGTTTCTGTTTCACCTGTAATCTTTACTGATACAACTCCCAATTACATGTGATTTTTTCTTTGCATGGTTACGCCTTTGTTTTAGAACGAATTTGGCCCGTTAATGGCTCAAAAAATCAAGCAAAAAATTAAGCAGGTGCTGACAGTCCGATTTTTTGTCTAATATTCGTCTAATCAGAGAAAACAGCCAAAAACCGTCTAAAAACAGCTATTTTTGGAGCCAGTGACAAGTAACGCCATCTATCGGATTAAAATTTTTGGGAGTTTGCTATGGAATCACCTTAATATCATTCATCGTATTATTGTATGTTTAGGCATTTAATGCCTGTAAAATTTTAGTAGTAGTAGTAGTAGTAGTAGTTTTTTTTTTTTTTCAGACGCTGTGGAAAAGATTTGCTGACCAAATTCCCTAGACTGTCGCGGCGCGACATAATATATATCAACATAAATATATATACATATATTAACAAAGAAAGAACTTAAATCGGCCCAACACATGAATAATAATAACAACTTAAGTAGGAATAAGGCCGCGAAACAATAAAATTAAAAAATTAAGACGTTTTGAAGGATTAACACCTCCTTTATCAATCGAAAATTAAAAAAATATAACACATAGAGTCATGCCATCACAATGATAACGGCCATGACTAAGGTTCAAACCACAAACAAGTATTTAATTGAGGGAAAAGACTACACAGGCAATGAAGAGTATCAATCACCAGCTCTATCTGAACGAAAAAACTGGTGATAAGCAGAGCTTAATTTGGACACGTCTGCGCGGCAATTACAAACACTGCTCTCGTGTTTCAAGATTTCCATCATTTCAAGGAGATTTCTCGCGAAATCATTCCTCTCGAAACCCAAAATTTTCTCGCCATGGAAATCAAAAGTATGACCAAGAGAATTTTGATGATGGTGAAGAGCAGTTTTTTCATTTTGGTCATACTTGTGTCCATTAAATCTTTTACTCAGTATCTGTTTAGTTTGCCCGATGTAGCTCAATTCACAATTGTTGCACTTAATTGAATAAATTACAGAGGACATTTGGCTGCTATCAGTCCTAGATTTTAAAGGGGACAGTAAGAAACCGAGGTCATTATATCGCTTATGGACCACCCGATAACCAAACAACTTAAGAATAACTGACAAATTTTCAGAAAGATACGGCACATGAGGTAACGCTATTATATGAGAAGTATCAAAAGCATTGTGTGAGTATGTCAAAACATTGGTGTTAAAGTTATCAATTTTTTTATGGACGAAACTGAAAATCTTGTCAATGAGGGAGGGGGGGTAACAATTTTCAATCAGGAGCTGTTTGCCCAATTTTATCACTTCAGTCCTGTATTGATGATCCGTTAGCCTAACGGGCTAATGTTTGAGTTAAATAGTTTTAAGAGAACTGAGTAGGATCCTAGTCATTGCCCAGTATAAAAAGGTACAGCTAGGAAAGAATATGAAAAGACAATAAAGATAAGAACTTACCCGTTTGTAATGCATGACAAGATTCAATTGAGGTAGGTATATTGAAAGACTCAGCTACCCTCCTCTGAGCCATATTGAATAAATAAATGTGCTCACCACCCAGGTTCACAAGTAAGTCTTCTCCATTTGAACTGAACGTTAAATAAGTTGTGGAAAAGTTGCGAACCGATTTAATATCCAACGTTTTTCTATTCAAGTGACCTGATCAAAAGATTAGAATTAAGTTGATTAATACAATTTTTTCAAATAAACGGTATTTTTTTTTTTTATTTTTCCTTCTATCTTTTTTGCCCTTATTTTTTTTTCCAAACTATGAAAAATCGTAGCTCCAAAGGGAAGCATTTTAAGGCCCATGTTTATAGGAAAAAATAGTCTTATTTTGACTTGAATGATCGGCTCCAGAAGTTTCCGACGTTAAGCCTGAAACACCTCGTAGATTAAGAAAAGCAGGGGTCCACGGATGGATCCCTGAGGGACACCTGAATTTAGAGGTTTAGTACTAGAAAAAACAGTGGCCAGGGAAGATTTGAATGCCACCTGTTGGTATCTATCACAAAGATAGGATACAATTATTTTGACTGAGTTTGCATTGAGACTATATAATAAGATAACTTAGCTAATGAAAATATTGTGATCAATCAAGTCAAAGGCCTTGGATAAGTCAAAGTGAAGGCTATAAGCTGATGATTTGTTCTCAAAAACTTGATAAATGCGATCAAGGAGCGCTTGGATAGCATGAGTGGTGGACATATCCTTTCTGAAGCCAAACTGATTTTGGTGTAGAGGTTATAGTTTTCAAAAAATTCAAAGAGTTGTTTAAACAGCGCTTTTTCAAAATTTGTGTAAACCATCAGCCCACAGGAAGCCTATTTGGCATTCTTGTTATTGTCACAATGCTCTCATCTGTCATATCATAATATGATTCGGGCTCACCACTTGTTTCAACTGTCTAAGTTTCTTTTCAATTGTCATTAAGTGATTAATCTTCAACTTCTTCTTAAGATTTCATTTTATTTTTGGTTGTCAAACTTTAGTGCATTACAGAAAGAAAACAGACTGACCTGCTGTGAAGTACTGTACACAATTAGGAGGCAAATTATCCTCTTGACCCAGCTCATCAGCAACTGTTAGATAAGAATGATTGAAAATAGAGCCCGTTGGTTCCAAATTTCGACTCTAAAAAGGAGAAAAAATATATATTTTTTTTTTTTAAAATACAGGGTGTCCGAAAATTCATAGTAAAGATTTTTACCACACATTTTTGGGTTCAAAATAGGGGGTCATTCCATGCCAAATCAACCAGGCCATGGCACCCACCTCCTCAGATTTGGTTGAAACTTGGTACACATGTTCTTTTCATCATTTTAAGAAACTAATTTGAAGCGTTCGTCCTAATTCCTCTTAGTTTTGGAGTTACGGAAGCTTTTAGTTTTTGCTGTTTTTCGAGAAATCGCGTAATTTTTGTGACTTCCGAATTCTGTCATTTTAACTTTTAAAAATCACAACTCTTGTTGTATTGCATGAATCATCACCAAAATTTCAGGACTTACGTATTAAAGTATGCAAATTTCGAAAAAAATATCCCAAAGACCTACCTACCCCCTGAAACTGACCACAGTATCATACATTTTGCAAACTGGCTCATTTTTGAGCCTAAAAACAGCTTAACTTCAGAGAAGTATTCCGCAAAAGGCACTGCTTCGATTTTGGATTTCTTTGGCTCAAAAGAAGCCTGAAAGTATGCTAAAAAAGGCTGTATTAATATATTTTTGCGGTTTTTGCTTTTTATACATGCAATTTTCATTTTCATCATTGCATTAGTCACTCTCTATATCGAAATATATCGAAAAGTATCGATGGAATCGAAAAATCGAGACATGATTTTCGTTGCTGAGATAATTTCGAACAAGAAAGGTCTTCTATGTTTTTACACTCCGACAACTCCTAAGTCCTCAAAAACGCGATTTAAGTTTACCGAGATTTTCGGAGAAATTGAGACTCGCGTCATCGCGTGGCAACGCATTGTTATTTCGATCGCCTTGCCGAAGCATCGTCATGCCACGCGAGTCTCAATTTCTCCGAAAATCTCGGTAAACTTAAATCGCGTTTTTGAGGACTTAGGAGTTGTCGGAGTGTAAAAACATAGAAGACCTTCCTTGTTCGAAATTATCTCAGCAACGAAAAGCATGTCTCGATTTTTCGATTCCATCGATACTTTTCGATATATTTCGATATAGAGAGTGACTAATGCAATGATGAAAATGAAAATTGCATGTATAAAAAGCAAAAACCGCAAAAATATATTAATACAGCCTTTTTTAGCATACTTTCAGGCTTCTTTTGAGCCAAAGAAATCCAAAATCGAAGCAGTGCCTTTTGCGGAATACTTCTCTGAAGTTAAGCTGTTTTTAGGCTCAAAAATGAGCCAGTTTGCAAAATGTATGATACTGTGGTCAGTTTCAGGGGGTAGGTAGGTCTTTGGGACATTTTTTTTTCGAAATTTGCATACTTTAATACGTAAGTCCTGAAATTTTGGTGATGATTCATGCAATACAACAAGAGTTGTGATTTTTAAAAGTTAAAATGACAGAATTCGGAAGTCACAAAAATAACGCGATTTCTCGAAAAACAGCGAAAACTGAAAGCTTCCGTAACTCCAAAACCAAGAGGAATTAGGACGAACGCTTCAAATTAGTTTCTTAAAATGACGAAAAGAACATGTGTACCAAGTTTCAACCAAATCTGAGGAGGTGGGTGCCATTTTTCATTTTTTTTGGTTGATTTGGCATGGAATGACCCTAGGACTTTTTTCCCCTAAGAACATGTGTTCGAAATTGCTCCCCCTCGGAGCTACAGCCCCCCAAAGTTTTAAAAAAAAATCCGTTTTTCTTCGATTCTAGCAACGGATCTGTGTAAAGATGGATGAAAATTGCTTTCCAGGAGTAACTTAAGGCGTTCTTGCCGATTCCAGGGTCAAAAATTCCCGAAAGGGTCAAGATGGGGGGGGGGGGTTTGAGGGGGTTCAAATTTTAAATTGAATAATTTTTTAGTGCTCCATAAGAAAATTAGAAAAGTAACGAAAAAATCTGATGAAAATAAAAACAAAAGAAACATTTTGGATTTCCTGTGTTTTTTTTGTAAGACGCACAGAAAACGAGTAAAATCAATTTTTTGCCGGGAGCACACAGCCCGATAGCGCTGTTTTAGTGCCGCGTTGCATTGCGTCAGTCGATTGTTGAATGCACAGAGCAGCGCGACACTGAAACAGAGCTATCGAGCTACGCGCTCCCGGTGAAAAATCAATTTTACTCATTTTCCGTGTGTCTAACGAAAAAAACTCAAGAGATCTAAAATGTTTCTTTTGTTTTGTTTCATCAGATTCTTTTCTCTCATTTCCTTACAAAGCACTCTCAATTTAAAATTTTAACTCCCCTCAAACCCCCCTTCTTGACCCTGTCGGTTATTTTCCACCCCAGAATCGAAAATAACGCCAAAAGTTACCCATGGCAACCAATTTTCATCCATTTTTACGTAGATCCTTTGCTAGAATCGAAGAAAAACCAATTTTTTTTTTTGAACTTTGGGGGCTGTAGCTCCGAGGGGGGCCATTTCCGGACACATATTCATGAGGGGAAAAAAGTCTTATTTTGGCCCCAAAAACGTGTGGTCAAAATCTTTACTATGAATTTTGGGACAACCTGTATAGGCCTCGTTACAAAGAAAAGCTTGGTTATTTTCTGAAGATTCAATTCTACATTTTGAAACGTTCTTCACATACTTCTTGAGATTAGCGGCATGAAGAGGTTCAGATAATTGATTGAGCTGTTGCAAACTTCAACCAACTAAGAGCTAAATGCAGCTGGGATTCAAGAGCTCCGATTGATTAGTTACCTCAAGCTCTTTGCTTTAAAACTTCTAACAGGTATTCACAAGAATTTCTTTAAATCAGGGCCGGTTAACGTGTCAATTGCGAGAGGGTTTAGAGTCGATTGCAGTGACCTTTATGGAATAATGTTGAAAAAATACGGGAAAATTGGCTGTAGTTTCATAAACAACTGCTTCTCGAAAAATCGGAAACTTGTGTAGTAACCTCCTCTTGCATTTATGTGCCTACACCAGCCACACATAGTAGTGAGCAAATTAACCTAAATTTTAACCGTAGAACTTTGTAATCAAGTTAACATTGCACATATTTCATTGATAATCACATGACAATGTGTTCTTTTACAAAATTAACGCTGAAATCTTGACAAAGAAAAAATTTGGCCCAATGATAATTTTGATGTTTCGGTTTAGAAACAGAATAGTAAGGATGATAAATATGAGAGAAAAACTAACCCAGACACTTGTTGGTCTGATCATTCTCCTGTCATAAATGCGGACAAAAGAATCATTTGCACCAACAGCTAGCATGTGAGGTTGACAGGGGTTTAATGCAAGGCACTTAGCTTCAGCGAAATCATTTAAATGCTTCTTTAGATAGACTAAAACATTTTTAGCATCACCATTACAAGAATGGGAGACTCTTGTATCATATTGTCTGCAAAAATAAAAGAAATACATCAATTAAACGGGATGTGAAACAACATAGTCTAATTTTTGTAACTGGGGGCGCAATAGGACGAGATGGAACGATGCACATTTCTACTGTGCACGTTTCATTAGCACGGTTTGAGTGTTATCCTAGAACAGAATGCACTGACCAATCGAGTATTTTTAGATCACCAACATAACCTCTTGCCATTACTGTTCTTTTCAATAGGTGTTATGATGCAGGCTGACAAAATCTGGAACAATTATTTTTATGATCATCAGACGCCAGTTCTGTGATGCCAAAAAATGACATTGAAACCTCATGCTTAAAACATTTAAAGCTTCCGTATTATACAATAAAGATGAAGAATTATATTCAAGCGAAGACACTGAGGAAAATAAACAAACTGGTGAAATTTTAACTGTAGGGATGTCAGCAAATAAAGAGGAGTTTGTGAGTATGCACTTTCTGTGAGGCTGAAACTGTTCCAACCTTTAACGGATCAACCGGGAGGGGGGAGGGGGGGGGGGGCAGAAAATAGCTCAGAATTTCTCACTGCAACGCCTAAAATTTATAAATTTATGGGCGCCCCCCCCCCAATAAAAATTGTTTGGATCCGCCACTGGTACCAGCTATGAACTTGATACTCAACTGCACATTTGACCGGACATGATTATAAGGAAGTATGATGACCGGTTCTACAAATTTACCAAACCAAACTCACCTGATCGCACCATCTTCAGAGGCAGCCCAATATAAGTGCGGGTGATGTTCAGTGGTGGCTATGCGCTTGACTCTACCTGCAGGACAGGTGCAAATGTTGAGAGTTTCATTTGACACAACATCATGGACGTGGACTTGATGATCTCCTGAACCACTCACAATAATATTGTCCTTCCCAGATGGTAAAAACTAGAGGAAAAGACCAAAAGGTTTGCAGCGATAGTGTCAAATTGGACAGTTTTAAACAAAGAAGCACCTTCCTACAAAGCAGTATCTACTATCTGATGTAGTTGATACAGAATTTTTATATGTTGATACAGATGAGAGGAAATGGGTTTGAAATTACTTAGACTCAAATGTAAACTTGGGAGCCATTCGTTAGGAGCAGGGGCGTGCTGAGGGGGGAAGCATGTGATGTACCGTACCCATGCCCCAGGCAGCACTCTCCAAAAAAAAAAAAAAAAGATCTTGCAAATTTGAAATCATGCCCCCCCTCTCCGGAAACTGAGGCTTGCCCCTGGTTAGGAGAGCAGTTCAATAACTCATGAAACGAATGGATACGACCATAACTACTGAGCTATAACTATGCCTTGAAACTTGTTTCTTCTAACCACTCAGTCAATAGCCAGCTTTGATACTTTTTACAACCTAGTCCGCTCTACCTGCTTAATCCTTATACTCAGCGTTCCCCAGTTCTGACATAAATGTTGATAAGATCAATATGAAAGACTTGCGGTGACGGTCTCAACAAAACACCGCAAACATGGTCCATACGTTGACTGATGAGAAAAGTTGTTGAGGTTTTTGCTTAATGAAACCGAAGCACCAAAATTGCATCAGTCAACGTATGGACCATGTTGGATGGTGCTCCTTCATGCTCCCTATGTTAATTCCTGTTGAGCCCCGAAAAAAAAGTCAGCCACCGTGCGCACGACTAGTGTGTGGTCTCTATTATATATTGTATCTGTTAAGATCCAAGTTTCAACTTTTCTCTCAAAACCTCGACCCCCGGGGGGAGGGGGGGGTGTATATTTGATTGTAGGGAGGGGAGGCGAAACCATTTTGCAACAAAGTAAGTTCCTTCAAACTGTAACTTTCTACACATTTCAAATAGTAATACTAAGGCTGCATAAAAGGCGCGATCATGTAAACAAAGCGTGGGAAGCTAATTTTGAGACTACAAACAAGCTGGCTTTTTAACAACTGATTTGGGGGGGGGGGGAGAAGAGACACAGCAGATTTGTTCACTTTACCTCTGCCAAATTGTGGAGCTCATTGATATCATGATAAGTGAGTTTTTGTACTCCATTTTTCTACTTTACAATACGTTAGATGAAATATTGTGGACACTAGTGAAAATTGTGATGATTTCCATCAGCCTTGCTCATCAATCTCAAAAACATTCTTTCAAATTCCTTCTCATCTTCTACCATGTTTCTACATGTCTTTTTCCACTTTTTTGTTGCAGGAGTGATAAATTAAATGATGAACACATGCAATAACCATAAGGACAATTGAGAATGTTCTTTGCAATCGGCTGTTTCAAGAATGATTGACTTGACAACTGTAAGGCTTGAATGGAAACATCAGCTTCTGACTGTTCCAGACCAGTGACCCATAGGGTTGCACCATGGACAGCTATTGGTGGTTTGAAGCTGAATTTTTCATGAAATCTGTAGAACTGTCAAGTCCAATATTTTCTGGGACAACCAACAGAGAAGAAAAATAAAATGTTACTTGCTTACCTTGACAGAGAAAATATTTCCAATGTGACATGTTGAAATTGATTTTAATTTCTTTTTCCTGAATGGACACCAGAGTATGATATGAACATCATCAGAGGCTGATGCAAGAAGCCTGGTGAAAATTCAAAAGAAATTAGGAAAAGATGAAAACATTTTCCACATTAGGCTTATTTCTATGTGTTCTAGAGCAGGACCATATTGGGTAGGTATCAGGTTCTGACAAGTAGCGGTGCAATCTTCCGAACTGTATCAAAACACATCAGTGAGAGGTTCGTTAGTGCAGAGTTTTGACTTGTTCAGAGACAATATATGACAGGGACCACGCACTAGCTGTGCGCGCGGTGGCTGACTTTTTCTTCAGGGCTTAGCAGGAATTAACACAGGGAGAATGAAGGAGCACCAGCCAACATGGTCCTTACGTTGACTGATGCAATTTCAGTGCTTTGGTTTCGAGAGGCAGAAACCTACAACTTCTCTCGTCCGTCAACGTGTGGACCATGTTTGCGGTGTTCTGTTGAGACCCCAAAAAAAAGTTGCCACCGCGAGCAAACATGGACAAGGTAGATAGTGCGTGATCTCTATTATATTTTGTCTCTGAATTCGTTGCTAATCAACCGCTCACTGATGCGGTTCAGGAATAGGCACCGCTACTTGTCAGAACCCGAAACTCAAATTGGTCCGGATCTACCTGAGCCACTCACATGATTTTGAGGCACAGAAAGCCTTCCAGAGAGACTCAACGTAAAAGAAAGTTGTCCTTCATACATTCCTATTTGCAAGTCCTTTGCCAATTCATTTACTATCAAATTGATGAACACAGAAATTCCAGATGGCCAAGATTTAGAGGAAAGGGCCCGCAGGCTGATTGTTTACCTTCATGTTGAACCGATAATTAAGATTGTCTCTAAAAGTGATGCTATTGGTCCAGCATTTTGAGACTTGGCCGTTGCTATGGTAAACATGGCTAAGTTTCCCATTTGCTGTAGCTCAGTAAACGCCGAAGCAATTAAAAACAGGAAATTTAACTATATACTATGGTTACCGCACCAACAGTCAAGTCTTACAACTCTAGACCAATAGCGTCACTCGTAGACAGTCTTAGCTATCCGTTACGCGTAAAAGAAATCAATCAGCTAGCTAGAACTGTTGAAGGAAGAGTGAAGGCACAAGAATGACCCAACATGTAAGATCTCCTTCTGGTTATGATGGACAAATGTTAGTATTCTTCCAGGAACCAGAAAGGAATCAACGGAAACATCACAAATTTCAGGTTATCAACTTCTCACATGGAATTTTGCAAGCTTTGGAAGCACTAACCCTTACGCACATGAGTTATGAAAAACGTGTTACAGTAATCTGAAACTGATATCATTAAATTGAACAAACTTTTCTCATGATTGCTTGTGCGAGTCAATTTTTTCAGATTTCCATAAGTCTCCATGTAAAATATCGTCCCTTATATGGGACACTGTGAGTGTAAGGGTTAAGAGTTAGGTGGACTTACTCTCCTGTTGCATTCCATTCAAGGCAGTTTACACAGCCTTCATGTCCTTTGAGTTCCTTCTCCAGACCAAGACGCTCAATGAATCTGTCTGTTACATGTAATCTGTTCTGAATGGTCCTCCTTGCATCCTCCTGAAATTGAAATGGTTAAAAATATAGAGAGGTGTTCATGTTTTTCAATTCAACTGATTAAAGGCATTTGAAAACGGTTGGCATCTTACAATTCGCAATGTTGCCTAGTGTTTGCACCTGGTTTACACGTTCAAGACATCTGCACTTTGACATCAATTGCTTGGACCGCTTGAAATACAGCTCGCATGACAACTGCCAAATACCAGAAACAACCTCTACTTCACCTTTGCTATGCTGTGGTGTAGAGCTAAGAATGTTATTCATTCCAATAATTTTCGACTACTACCGACCTATGTATTTGTATTGGGGGTTTCTTTACTTTTTTTTTTTTTTTTTACTGCAGGTAGCGGTAAGCTAATTAATTATCAGTGTTCTTCGAAATCTAACCTAACTAATTAAACCTTACTAACTAACATAAAAACATAACCCTAACCACTACCCCCAGGAAGGATGGGAATACAATAAAGGATAGGAGATCTTCACCAACCCGGCCCACTGGTTGGACTTTGATGGGAATCAATACTGTCATGATTCAGTCAGTGATCATACCTAGGAAGTTGAATTATATTCCCAATTATTCAGACCATCTGAGGGGTTACTCTGTCAATAATCTTCAGAGTTCAGGAACCCACTTTAGATCTGACTTAAGCCGGGCAAGATTGTTTCAGACATTCGATCAAGAATTAAAAGAATGGTGAAATAAGGTTATGCTTGTTAAATGATAGTAGATGGCACTGGGCATGACTCAACCAGTAAAATGTGATCAATTTGATGATGAACTTGTAAGCTTTCGTGAAAAAATCAACTATCTTTTTCCACCTAAAAGCCGCAGAGAGTACCGATTAAGACATGTCCCTCTTAGAGAAAGGTGTGATGACATGTAATGAAAGAAAAATACTCACATTTATCTGCCTTTCAGCTGTGAGATGCACGACATTTCTTCCTACCGCTGACTTGGGCATTTTAGCGTTATCATTAGAAGAGACAACTAGAACAAATGGTACATTGACATGTCATTAGCAATGCACACGGAAAAAATAAACAGATGCAGAAGTTGAAAGCTCAGGAAACCGGGGAGGATGAATTCTCCGGTGAATTCCTGCAGCAGTCAAAAGGTAAGGATTCAAAACATCAGGTTCAATAATAATTGATTACTTGTGTATAGGGCTGTTCACTCAATTGCTAAGAGGTGTGACACAAGAATGGATGATGGAGAAGAACAAACACCTAAAAAATGGAAGTCATCTACAAACAGGGGAGAATTAGGAGAGTTGGTGAAGCAATGATTAGACGGTAAAATTTTGCGGTGAAAACTTAAAGTTCACGGACCATTTTCAACTTAAAATACACTTGGAAACTTTGGGGGTGCAAATGAAAGGTTAGCATGACGAGGACGACGATTACTTTGGAGAGCAAAGGAGTGCTGTCATGAAGATGAACTTACTAATCAAACGTTGGCATCACTTTAGAAAGAAATGAAAAATTTCATTGGAAATTACTAAAAGGTAGAACGTGGACGAATCTGTTATATTTAAGCTTGCTTCACTGAAAAGAATTATTCGCGACAGAAAGTCAATGTATCAATGCATCACTGGACCACGATTCACGATAGTAAGGAGAGTTTTTGTCACTCGTCAATTCGTCTTTCTTACCATAACAAAGGTAATGTTATTGGACAAATGAGATGGGCAACTTTTTAATCAGCTGGTGGCAGCTCTCTGTACTCTGCTGTACTGCACCTTATCAGTTTAAACAACATTCAAAATGTATTACTAAATCGTGATTTTTCTTTACTTTCTGTATTTCTCGGATGAATTATACGACTTTTACGCCGGATGACAATCTTTAGCTCGAGACCAAATAATTTTACTTGCATCGAATCACTACACTGTGTTATTGGATTGAGAAATTTGTCAAGATTTTAGAAGAAACAAAAGTCTTTGATGAAGACGATAACAGATATTCCGTGATGTTGGTAAGGGATGTTTACATGCCTATTTACCACCCCCAAAAAAACTCAAGAAAAGATCATGGACCAATAAATGTACGGTACACATGGGCTTTAGGTCGTACCTAAAAATGGCGGATCTAACCTCATATTTGATTAACTGCACATCGGAATGTTGGGAGCGCTCCCAAGCTCAACTTGGGGCTACGTTACTTAGGGCTGGTCGAGACTCTACCCGACTCGCCCTAAGTGCTTCGATTTGTTGATTTACCTCTGTGTTTTGTAGTATTTTGAGGTTAATGTCGTGCTTTCTTCGGTTTAGTGGTGGTGACGAACTCGTATTTCTTTAGAGCTGTGTTGTGATTATTAACATTCATTATTTATTGATTATGTTTGAATAAATATATATTACTATTATTATTATTATTATTATTAATAATAATTAAGTATGGCTTGGGCCATCCCGTACCTTCGTCGAAGACGAGCTTATAATGTAAGGGAGAGAAAAATGTCGACCGATTTCACGGATGCGGAGCTGAAAACTCAGACCAGACTAACCCGGTAAGTTGTCCATTCATTTCCTGTAATTTCCATGAGAATTGTCACGTTTTGAAGGAGAGCAGCGGAGTCCATACAGAGTACAGCGCTAATGCTCCTCGAAGTTTATGTTAGGTTAGGCGCAAGTTGTAAATGCTTCCTTTTGATGGATTGATATCCAACATACGTTTAACGGAAAGGGAGCATTCGAGAATTCTCCGATCCGATAACCCGGGAAAGTTCATCAGAATTTCCGGGGAGTGTTTACGATAATGCTGATAATGTTTTGATGAAGCTCATCGGTCCTCCAATGAATTTGTGAACGATATCAGGCGCAGCTTGTTATTGCTGAATGTCTGTTTACATTTCAATAACCTCCAAAACACCCATATCATCGGAGTTCAAGAACGCTCCGATGAACGTCCCCGAATCATCAGAAACGAAATCGGAGAATAAATGAACGAATTGGAGCTTTACCGGTTTAGCAGGGAAGCTCCCCGGAGAATCCTAGAGCGCTCCCAATGGGCCATCCATCCCAAGCTATCTCAGCCTCCGGCACTATATCAATGGGACTGAAGTGTGAGCTCTGCTTATCACTGTGTGTACGTTTAACGCCAATTCATTCCTCTCCTTCTAGAGAAGAATCATTTTGCTGGCATTGAACTTATTCAATGCTCTTCCAGTGGCGTAGCGTGCAATTTAGCAATGTTGTATTGTGTCCATGTAAACCAATGTAAAAGGTGGAATGCGAAGGTGTTCACTGGACACCCGATAGTTCGATTCTTTTTCATCGCTTTTAATGGACACAATACAACGTTGCCAAATTGCACGCCACACTCCTCTGCTCTTCCTAACAACTATCTGAGGCCCTCCGCTACAACTCAATGCCACTTGAGCTCATGATTGAAGAAAGTTTGGTGCATAAGTGAAACTTCTTTGTCACGCTTCCTCACTGTACTATCTTCTCATACTAATTGTCACATTTTCCTTTCAGTTACCAGTTCAACTACTTGCTTCAACGAATTGAACCCTTGATCGCAAGTGCGAGTCTTTCTTCGCTCACCATCTCCGCTGACACCAAGCTGCTTGCGGTTCTTTCTTTTCTGGCAACAGGAAACTTCCAATGGTGTGTTGCTCTGTCGTACGGTATGACTGCGACAAAATTGGGGCAGTTCGTTGGACAGGTAAGTTTTTAATTGTCACATCCATTATGATAAGTTTAATGTGTTCTTCCATTAATGTTCAGCAGGAGGACCGGTCATTTTCTTAACTTACATGGACTCTTGGCTAATCAAAAGCCAGTATTACCATCTTGGGGTTGTGTACGAAGAGTGCTTCTCTGAAAAATTCTTTGGGCCCTGCTATATCCTGCCGTTCCTTCCCTATTTTGCCACCTGAGCGTTTGTATTGCGGAAATTATCTTTTCCTTTAATCCTTTTTTTAATAGAAATTTTGAGTCACTTACATACCAATCAGATTTAGACTACCTATAAATGTGTATTGATTTTTTTCATTAAAGTTGCTTCTTTACCGAACTTTAAAACAATTATACTTAATTTACACGTGTAAAAAGTATTAGATTAAACAATGAGATTAAAGAGACTGCTTACCTAAGCAACATTTTGCAAAGGGCCCCAAGTAGGGGGTGGACAAACATAGAAAGAGAAACACAGAAGGCCATTAATGAGTGAATCCTTCCTTAGTATTTGTAAGTATGCTTCTTGCTTTTACTTTTCCGGTCTGTAATTTTACTTCCTAAGTTTGATCTGTACGGTAGGCCCCGATCATAGTCATAAATGTCCTTCAATTGAAAAAAGAGAATTGAATAAATAAAAAAATACACATGGTTTACATGGTATTAAAGAGTAAAATGGATCTAAAATTGAATGACTTTGTAAGTTAAAAATGCTCTTAAAGTCTCCACTGCTCTAAAAGAGTGGACAAATCAACACGCATCATACATGATTATACAATAAAAATTCCTTTACAGGTTGTCACCGCCATCAACACCCTTACTCCGGAGTTCATCCATGTTCCTGATGAAGAAATGATGCGGGAATTGGCTCTGGGATTTGAAATTGCTACCGGGCTCCCGGATCTAATCGGTTGCATTGATGGCACTCTCATCAATATCCAAGCGCCAAGCGAGGGAGAGGCTGCTTATGTTGACCGTAAAGGTAATCACTCGATAACTTGCCAACTCGTGTGTGATGTGGACATGCGTATATGGGATGTAAATGCGCAGTGGCCTGGCAGCGTACATGATTCCGCAGTTTTCAATCTGTCTGCTCTGAAGGCACGCTTCGAAGCGAATGAATTTGGTAGCTACAAATTGCTTGGTATGTTCCATTTTAGTTCCTTATTTGCTGTTTATTACCATGTAGAACATGTGTATTTCTTTATTTATTCAATTCTTTTATTTCAATTTAAGAACATTTGTGCAGTGGCTCATGAGAATTGGAAGGAAAGGAAAAAAAGTGGCCGCCAATGGGTATCTGTTGACCTACAATCCTTACAAGTGCCGTATACAATAACTTTGGGTTTAAAGCTCTGCCAATGGATGTTGTGACAGTAGGAAGCAGAAACATTGATGACAATAGTCATTTGTTTGGAAATAAGCTTAAATTTGCTTCCTTTCAACAGATAGCTTTCATCGCCTCCACTTTAAAACCATCTTACATTTAGTACTAACACCTTTGTCACATCTG
Source organism: Trialeurodes vaporariorum (assembly GCA_011764245.1). Lineage (NCBI taxonomy): Eukaryota > Metazoa > Arthropoda > Insecta > Hemiptera > Aleyrodidae > Trialeurodes > Trialeurodes vaporariorum. The sequence continues at coordinate 69,602,423 of VMOF01000220.1, forward strand.
TTATGCTTACTGAGGCCAGAAGATGCTATTTGTCCACTTCAAAGTTATAGGTGTGCATTAAAGCCTCTCCAGGGCGGAACATGATGGCTCAGCTGCTTTTGTCCCTATTCAAAGAGGTTTCACGCTCTGAAAGATTCATGTAAAACCCACGGTCTTGAATACAATGGATCACGGACAGATGGATAGTAAACGTACTTGGATCAAGTAACTCAGCATTAGTCTCTTTTAAGCTATTAAACGAAGGAATGTATATTTACAGTTATCCTGATGAAGGCATATCTAAACCTGCCCTCTGACAAAAGTATGGTAAATGGGCAGTTTAATAGCGTCTGCTAATCACAAAAAAGATACGTTTCAAGATTTAATAAATATTTATAATCAACAAATTCATTTTGAGGAAAACAAAAAATCATATCATTTCAATTAATACATTGAAAAAGCTGCTTTAGAAATAAACAAATTGCAAAGAAAAAGTAAAGATGCCATGAAAATTTGACGCAATATTAGCTGAATCAGTACTCAAAGTGTTCTTTGTGGGACCACTTCATTGTTTTTGTGGTGTTACTCCCATTGTACCGTTAACGTTCATACGCTCATATGTTAACGACCATATAAATGCTGCTTTCCAGGTCTCAATGTCTGTATTTTCTTATATTCTCTTTACTTTTCCTTTTTTTTTCCTTCTTTTTTTTTTGAAAAGAATGTGATTTGTATTGTTTTGATTGAACACCAATGTATAAAAAATCTTATTTCACGCTGCTTTTTTCTTTGACACAGGTGACCGAGGATATGGGCTCCAGAAATACCTCCTAACTGTATATCGCAATCCTGAGAACGAGCTTCAGGAGAGGTTTAATGAGCTGCACATAAAAACGAGGAGTGTCGTTGAGAGGTGTATCGGCCTCCTAAAGGGAAGATGGAGATGCCTCCATCTTACTGGTGGAGAATTCGTTTACACTCCCGAAAAGGTAACTTCTTGGCCAACTGACTCGTTAAGTGTACAAAAAAAAAGAACCAACGTATTTCAAAAAATTCATATTTTGACATTAGTATCGGTGCCTGATGTTGAGCACAGCTTTTGTCATCAACAATTCCAAAAACCTTTTCATTTCTATTATGCTTTAGTCTCACTGTTGAGGAAGCATTTTATGCAAGAGTCGATTTTGTTGGTGAGATCATATGTGTGCGACACTGGAATATATACCTTATCTAAAAGGCAGCATATGTAACATATTCAACTACTAAGAAATGAGGGGACTAAGTTTGTCTTGTAATGCAACATAGGGCCCTTTTTGCAATTATCAGTGTCAATAAATCTTCTACATTCATGAGATTGTGATTGATACACAAATAGGGGAACGCGATGTCTCTTTCTTTATGAATATAACTTTGTCTAATTTGGTAACAAAGCTTATGTAAGGGTAAGTGTATAGCATAGTAGACAAGATGTAGGCAAATTCCTTGCATTCATTAATTAATGTCAATCATGAAATCAAGTGGTGTCCTCAGGTACATCATGGTGTGCCTTCCTTATACCTCGCCGTCTTTGACTGATAGGGCTCTCACAAACTTTTGCCACAGGCAATTGAACGGTTTATTCTTGCGTAAAAACCTGTGCAAATGACCATGAGAATGCTAACAAATATGAAGAATAATTTTTAAATGCAGGTTCGATGGTGAAGCTACGCAGGTATTATAGGAGATCCCCGTCTAATTCCACACTTACGTCTATGTTTCCACGTAGAAAGTGGTCATCTAGATAGGAATCTTCCATGATACCTGCGTAGCTCCATTAAAGCCATCCTGTGAGTTTATGAGGGCATTTTATACTTATTTAGTGCGATTTTTACCATTTTTGCTGCTGAGTCCATCAAATTAAACTACAGCAGCACCATTTAGAGTATCGGGTTCTGACAAGTAGTGGTGCGTTCTTCCGAACTGCATCAAACCGCATTGGTGAGCGGTTGGTTAGCGCAAAGTTGTCCTGCTCCATTCATTCGCGTGTAGCAAAAGTTTGCAAGAGCCCCATTGACATGAAATGTAGTCAGAAGAGAAGTTGAAGCAATTGACTGATATCATGGAGAAAAAACAGTAATGACATAGAAAGAAGAACATACATTCACAATTATAACTAAGACAGTTCACTTTCACATATTCAATTGTCATCATTATTGGTTAATCACAATTCATACTCATTTCCTTGTTATTCATTTAAACTCTTATGAACTATTCACTTAGCCAAATAACCCTCCAAAGAAAGGAAAACAATATTCACTCAGCACTGAGGCTCCCAAAAGTATCTTCCACATCATGGCGAGAGGGAACATTTTCTTATCCCCACTCTACTGCTTGAGCAGTGAGAGGTATCGTCTCTCTGCTGGATGATTGACAGAAGGGTAGAGACATTGAGTCACAGTACTACGGATGTTGTTACCTCGATGCGAGCGGAGGGCCTCTTCCATCTTTCTTGCATTCAAGAGGGTCAAAATATTTCCCCTCTCGCCCTCATGTGGAAGATTCTTTTAGATTTTGTAGCAATCATTTCTGTTTTCACCATCCTCAGGTAGTTCGCATGTTTCTCGCAGCCTGCATTCTTCATAACATTTGCTTGTTATCTGAGGACGGATTGATCGCTCATGATTATAATGCTGAGAACTTGTTGAGGAGGGATGAGCCTGAAAATGTGGAAGCAGGAGTAGGAGCGGGAGTAGAAGCAATGAACGCTCGTGATGAATATGTGCACACTCATGAAGCAGTCATCATGGACTTCAGAGCAAGGAGGAGAAGAATTGTGAGAGAAAATAGAAGGCGTCATGAAAGGCCAAATGTCAGGCATCCTAGAAGGCGTGTTGGTAGACTCTATAGGAGACATCGTGGTGTAAGAGAAAGACTGAACAGGAGGCGAAGATAAGAAGGTATGTGTGGTAAAAATTATGAATATGTAACAAAACAAACAAAGGAGATCAAATAACAATAAATGAACATGACAGAAATAAAAAGGAAACCTCTAATTAAACGTACTAAAAACAGCCATGGCTAGGGCCAAAGAAAATACGACTCGAATTGTACACATTACAAAATAAAGAAAGACAATAAGAGACCTGTTCAGTGATGACGTCACGATCAAAATTGGATCCAAGCAAATACTCTATCTTGCTCACTCTTGTGGATTCACCCATAAGAAATCAGATCCAAATTTTCGAATGCAAATTAATTCTACTTAATTAGACCAGTTTCCTCAAATTTTATTGCACCATTACATTTCTCGTACCTTCAAGTATCTTTTCACTCCGACTTCATTCCTGAATGATAACAAGGGAATTTACGATCAAAGTTATACCGAAAGGTGTCCTATGTTTTTTCCTTGTGTTACTCATGATCTCTTATGGGCGTATAACCATCATGACACTCAATCATCATAACTTATCTTCGTATCGAAGCTCTTTCTAGGTATTAGAGGTGGTGTGATGGTGGTGATGAGCGTATATCCTAGCATTTTGCGCCCATAAGAAACTGTGAGTGGGACAAGGACTAAACATAGGACTTCCTTTGATGTAATTGTAACTGTGATTGTTAATTAACGTCTGATGTTTCGAAAATGTTGTTGCAACGTCATTATATTTTAAGGTATCCAACTGTGTCATGAAATCTGACAGAACTTGTTGTTTACTAGCACGAATTTGCATTAGAAAACGTGGATCCTGTTCCTAATGAGAAAACCGTTGTGAGCGAGTGAGATGGACCTTAGTTTTGATCCATTTTTTTTCGTGATGTCACGTTAAACAGGTCTTTTAGAAATGAAAATACGTAACAAAATAATAAAATAAATAAGCAGTAATAATAAAAAGAGACAGTAGGACATTTAAATTATAAGGTGTTTCTTTGGTGACATACATGAAAAAGGAACTGAAAGGAGGGAAAAAAAATATCACAAAAAAGCTTAAAATCTATGAAGGTAGCAAATCAATAATGGGCCTCTTGCAAACTTTTGCTGTGAGCAAATGAATAGTTCAAGCTGATGTGAAAAGCAGCAAAAATCACGTAAATCCCAGTAAGGAAAAAATTCAATAATAAACACTTATAACAGCTGTAATGGCCAGTTTGTAACGGCGGTTTAACACTGGTATCATGGGACATTGCGCCTAATTTGTAACTTTTCCTACGGAAAGAACGAGATATGTTTCAATTTATGTAGGAATCTCCCATGATACCTGCGTCTTTTCAACTGTAAGAGTAAATTTAGTCAGTTTTGAGCGTACTCATCATCATTTTTACAGGTTTTTATGCAAGAATTAACTATTCAATCCTCTACAGCAAAAGTTTGCAAGAGCCCCATTGAACAGGCTGATGCGAAAACGTCCGATGTCCAAAAGATTTTTATTGACAAGACAAATAAAACAAAGAAAAGATTTAGCAAATTAAGAAATAAATAATTAAAGAAAGCTGCCAAGATGAGGAAAATAGGAGCAAGAAGCCGAGGAACAAGTCTGATCAGGACTTGAACGGATGCAGTGTCTTCTTAAGAGTGATGTACGCGCACAAAGTCAAGTTTAAAAAAAATGGACAAAGTATGTCGCATGAGCCCGTTAAGTTATAATAAGAACTTAATTTGAGGGCTCTCCCTGATCCTGTTGGGGGTGGTGTTGTGAGATGATGTACTGAACTGTCAGGTTAGCCGTTTCGTTGAGCTGGCGTAGGTGGGCCAGCTGATCCCTTTGGACTTTCTCCGCTGCCTCCCTCCTCTTCTTCTCCTCTTCTGCCAACTCCAACTGCCTCTGTGCTATTTGGAGCTGCTGCTGTTTAATCCTTAGACTTCTCTCCTTGACCTGGGTATTGCGGGCGATCTCTCTCACAAGTGATGCCAAGAGTGCATTCCTCCTTATCTCTTGTCGCACGATCTTCTGGTCCATAGACTTTTGCACCAACACCTTTCCCATTCTCTTCCGCCGCCTACTTTCTCGCCTCTTCACATTGCGAGGCTCTTCCGACAGCCTGGGCTTTCTGCCCCATGACCCATCTCCACTTCCTCCTGATGATGCGGAAGGTTTTGATGTTGGAGCTTTTCCCGCCGATGCTGATGGTGTGGCTTTTTCCTTCTGCGCTCCTTCTGCTTTCCTCTTACCTGCAGAGGAGGAACCTTGAGCCTTCCTTTTTCCTCCTGGTGAGGCTCCTACTGGTTTCCTCGCTGCTGCAGGAAAAGACGTAGCGGGTTGTTGCGGGTGTCTTCTGGGAATAGCCCCAGGCACGCTTAAATTTACATGCCTATGAGGCATCCGTTGAATTTGTGGCTCCTCATCCTGACCACCTGTACCACCTGTAACATGAATAATGCAGATCATACGTTAGATATAGAGGTTACTCATTGTCACTCAGGTGTTAAAATTTTTCAGAAGAGGCAAAATCCTCTCTCATGCAAGAAAAGGCGGCATGAAGTGATGATTTCTAAATGAGCACCGATTCCTGTTTTCTGTACATGTCTCTAAGAGAGGATGTCAAAAATGCACGCACATTTCATGATACTTGAAGTGTACCATGGATACTTCTTTGTTTTAACTATTTTAGTGTTTTGAGGTAGTCGACAAATAGTTATGAGGAATACAAAATTAAAAATAGTGTGCTTCCAGTATCATTGTGTAAGAAGAGATGTGCTCATTTTACAGTTCAATACTTTGGAAAGCTATGATTTTGATGGGCTTTCCCCGCCTTTCAGGTTTAATTGCAATTATGATGGTCCAAAAAATGCAAGGGTGCCAAAAATGCCCGATCTAGCAGGCTGCGAATCTTGTGAAAGGGAGGAATTTTGCCTGGTTAAAAGATTATTGCGAGAAACCCGACGAAATGGCCCCAATTTTGAAAAGAAATTGGTCTTTTTGAGTACATATGGTGTTAACATATGCTGACACAAACAAGGAGGAAAATCTCCAAGAAGTCTGTGAGGGAATGATCCTGAATCGCATAGCTTAGTCCCAAAGCAGAAGACCGTCCGTCCCATACATATGTTGAGCCCCGTCATGAATGAACGGATGTTAGTGACATGTGGTCTGTGAGACCCCACATCAGCGTTTGTGTGCTATTTTCACACGGCAGCAAGGGCGGTTCTAAAGAAGTTGGAAAAATGAAGGCTCTGCAGCTTGTAAACTATAGGGGAACATGACACCACTTGGCAAATATCGCTTGATTGCTCGACCCAATGATGAACCTCATGCTCAGTAACTTTTGCCTCTCTTTCTTATCTGCAGTTCATTCATTGCTTCCTCTCAGCTCAACTTGCTACGCGCTGACTCTAGTGTAAGATTTTCTACTATTCTTGGATGTTTCATGTTACAGTCTGAGTTTTGCTCATCTTCATGAATCACTGAATTACCGCTATGAAGATATTTATTATTGAAGTGATTATTACCTTCAATCACAGATAATGGGTCACTGGCAAAGCGGTCCTCTCCTTCATCCCTCGTGAAAGTCGTGTAGGCGTGATCACTGAGAACTGTAAATGGAAGCATGTCTCATTAAGATGTAGAAAGGAGGCCTTTCGTTTAAGAGGATTTGTGTGGAAAGAGATACGTTGAAATTAAAAATACTCAAATCGTATTCGAGTATCAAATTCTTGCTGTTAGAATCGATCCAATTTCTGTTGCAATGAACTCTGTGGATTAAAGTGATGTTTCAATCAACGTCATCATCTAGTTGTAGTGCTCAATAGTGCCCTCTGCTGGCGATGAATGTAAATCAGTTAGGTAACGAAAGAAAAATGTTTATCAGAGGTGTATTCATATAGTTGGATAATTAGTGATTGAGCCGATTGCAATTTTAAAATCCACAAATAAAGTGTCTCTACAGCAAGAGTGGTTTCTTTTGACTCAGCTCAAAGAGACTGGAAGGAAGAAGGGTGTGCAAGAAGGCTTATAGATTAAGAGAGAAATATTAAACCTTTTTACAAGAGGTCTACAGCACGTGACGTGATGTTATGCCCTGTACTTCAGAATGGACTTGTATTTTTCCCTTTCGTAGCATCAAGTCTTCCCTTCCTCAAGTCTCAAGTCTCAAGTCAAAGCGCATGTGCTTCAGTATATCAACTGAGGCTACTCTAGTGGATGTTTTTTGTGAGTAAACCTTCAACCCACATCATGCGCCGTTACCGTCTTGACACATGACTGAAATAATGAGATAAACTATTAACTATCATACCTGTGCCAAAAGGTTGTGAGTCATACATTTTGTGCGAATATGTTTCCTCTTCTCTGTGAGAGGCACTTGCTGCGACAAAAGGTTCTGAGTCATGGATGTTGTCAGAATATGTTTCCTCTTCTCTGTGAGAGGCACTTGCTGCGACAAAAGGTTCTGGGTCATCGATGTTGTCAGAATCTGCAGTATCTGTTTCTTCGTCTCTGTGAGAGGTACTCGGCTCCTCATCCCAACCACACTCATTTCTCACAAACACTTGAGCTGCAGAAGCTGAAAATGAATGCACGGTTCACAAGCAGTTCAAAGTAAACCCTTCTTTTTTAGACACTTTTTCCTAATTGAGACGTTGTACTCAAATTGAAGAACTTTTTTGTCATCTGTCAATCCATTTGAAATGTATATATGAGCCATACAGCAGTTGTTGGAATCTCAAGATTATAACCCTTACTATGTCAATGCTGTCTTAATATTTGTTATTAGCAACCCTCAAGAAACCCTATGTATTAAAGCTCAACTGTAACTAAGGACAGAAAGAACTTCAGTTACACCAATAAGCTGAAACCCCAAACTGGGTAATCAGGGCCCTAATTTTGTTTCCCTCCGATCACTCTCTGATTCATGTAACAGTTGCATTTCCTTGTCAGCCGTCCAGTTTTAATTCACTGATGAGGAAGACGCAGGGCTGTCAGTGCCAAGCGAAAGGAGGCTGCTGACTTAACAAACTTTTGCAGAAGCCCGTTGTAAAAGCGGCAATGGGTCTGTTGCAAACTTTTGCTACAGCGCCAAAGGATGTTCAATCTCATGTAAAATCTCGTGAAAAGTCCATTGGTGGCATCAGAAAGTCATAAAATGCAGTAATAAACTCACAAGAGACGTTTAATGAAATCCAAGATGGCGGTAAAATATTGAGCAACCTGTATGCATGCACCACGAACATCCAAGGATAGCCAACCTCACAATATCGATCACACTCAATCACAACGTAAAGAAACACATAACCTCTGAAGCTGCGAGGTTGTCAACGTTGGCAATCCTTGGATGTTACAGGTGGATACATACAGATTGCTCGATATTTTACCGCCATCTTGGATTTAATTAAACGCCTCTTGTGAGTTTATTACTGCATTTTATGACTTTCTGATGCCACCAATGGACTTTTCAGGCGATTTTACAATAGATTATAAACTCTCAATCGTTGTAGCAAAAGTTTGCAACAGACCCATTGCACCTATGCTCGGCTGTATTCACTAAACATTTGTTACCATTTGACAATTGACTGCTGCTTTGCAAATACAGCTGTGTATGGATCCGGCCACAAATATCTCTGCTTTTCAATATTAAATGATGAAACCTGTATTCTCCTTTGCAATCATTCAACGAATCTTTATTCTTTTTACAAATTGACAACCTTCACTTTTTAAGGTTGGATTCAAATTTCAATTTGTGAGTCTAATTTTAAATAACTCTTTTTTTCTTTGGCACAGGTGTTCTGAAAAAACGAGCTGTGGATTGACAAAGACTCTTAGAATGGAGGAGGAAGGAAATTTAACGCACCAGTCGATGGAAACGGGAGCAAGGAGCAAGGTTCTCCGTTTCGAAATGAGCTCATTCAGCGAAACTTGTCAAGAAACAATTGAGTCATTCTTTGGAGAAACCACGTATAAAGAAAAACCCTATTTTGAGAAAGACGCATTTTAAAGTTTGATTGTGTGGATTTCTAATTGTCACATTCCGATTTGTAAAAACTAAGTGTCATTAGAAAGAGCCTACTCTTGTAAATCATCGTACAAACAGGTGAAATTATACTCTGTGGAGAACAGCACAGGAGAATAATAATCACTCAATAACTTATGCGTGGTTTCTTCATAGATCAACTTTACCACTTTAATATTATGATAGTGGCAGTGTGATTTTGTATAGACTACAGCTGTTAGTGATTTTGACATCTTCATGTCCACAAGGCATTGCCATCATAAACTTCCATTCGATGGAAGCACTTATACAGCTAGTTGTACCATTCAATAATGGGGCTCCTGCAAACTTTTGCTGTAAGCAACTAAATATTCCAATCTGATTTTAAGACCAGCAAAAATCACGAAAATCACACTAAGAAAGTCTAAAATTTAGTAATATACTCACATACTGTCAAGATGGTAATGGCGACTCAACGCAGGCATCATGGGAGATTCCTGTCTACTTTGTCTCTTTCTCTGCAGAAACACAGAGGTTTGTCTCAAATTAGATAGGAATCTCCCATGACACTTTCGCCATTAAGCCCGATTTTGAGAGTGAATTGTGTGATTTTTTAGTGCAGCTATTCATCTTCAGTTTTACAGGTTTTCATGCAAGAATCAACTCTTCAATCAGCTGTAGTAAAAGTTTGCAAGAGTCCCATCAATTGCTGAAGAAATGTGATTGTAGTACAGTGCCCCGCAAAGAAACTGGCGCACCTGGTGCGCTGGATTATTCCACTGGAAAATGTGGAAAAATGGCAGAAGTTCAAATGGACTTACATTTTGAACCAAGAGAGCTGACAATATTTTAAGAAAAGGTTCAGCTTCCTCATAGCTTTTAGTTTTTAATGCTGAAAATCACATTTTCTGTTGGTCTGTTGGTCATTCTCACGCCTGTATGAAGAGTTGTCCAAACCCTGGCGAAAGCTGTTTTTTTTCAGCTCATCTCTAAAAAGTTACTCAAACTTCTCACGTATCTTGGGGCAAAACTAGCGTAGATAGAGGAAATCTGAAACATGCATCAGATTCCTCAGAGTCAGGGCTTTTGACTTGTCAACCTCAATTTCGTCTACCAATTATTTCAAGGTCGGAAAATGTACTTTTCTGTACCGCTGTAAAGACGCATAAAAGACCGCTTCTGAACACACAGTTTAAACATTCGCTCAACAACGGAAGATGTTAAAAGTTCAAATCGTCATGACTTTCGAACTAAAAGAGCTACAAATATTTTTACGAAAGGTTCGGATCCCTCATAGTTTCTAGTTTTTGATGCTGGAAATCAAATTTTCTGTCGCTCATTTTCACGCCCGTGAAAAGGGTTTTTCCAAGCCCTCACAAAACCCTCACAAATATTTTTCCTTTGCATGCTTTTGCTGTACAAAAAAATGTATTTTCCGACCTTCAACAAATATTGTAGACAGAATTGAGGTAACCAGGTCGAAAGTACAGACTCTGAGGAATCTTATGCATATTTCAAAGTTTGTCTATCTATGCTTCTTTTGACCAATGAGATGCGAGAAACAAGAGTAATTTCTTAGAGATGTGCTGCACAAAAACATTTTTCAAGCTGGTTTGGAAAAAACTCTTATCACGGGTGTAAAAATTACCGACAGAAAAGTTTAGTTGCAGCATCAAAAACTAAAAACTTTGAGAAATCTGAACCTTGTTGTAGAATTTTGTTAGCGCTTTTAAAAGTTCGTAAGTTTTGACGATTTGAGCTGTTAATATATCTTCGCACATTTGAGGGGGATGAGTAAACTGTAGACTGAGTGTTCAGAAGCGGTCTTCACATGGTCTCGAAAAAGTACATTGTCCGACATTAAAAGAAATTTTGTAGAGGAAATTTAGGTAACCAAGTCAAAGCCCTGACTCTGAGGAATCTGATGCATGTTTCAGAATGTGTCTATCTATGCTACTTTTGCCGAAAGATGTGTGAGAAGTTTGAGTAACTTTTTAGAGATGTGCTGCCAAAAAGCAGTTTTCGCGAGGGTTTTGAAAAACTCTTCATATGAGCGTGTAAATGACCACAAGAAAATTGAAGCTTAAGTCTAAAGAACTGAAGAGTATGAGGAATCCGACCGTGGCACAGTGTGTAATTTCAGCAATGTAGCGCCCGAAAACCTCCAAAAAGTACATTGGCAAATCATTGAAAGAAGGTCTGAGGTTGACAAATAAGACGTACAAGGAGCAAGAAAATAGCATAATATATGAGCATAAAGCACCTTTTAAAGAGAAGGGGGGTCCTCAAATTCATCAAATTTACTGGACACGAATCATACATCAGCCGGCGAATCTCAGAAACACACGGGAAAAAAACAATAAAAATAGATACATTCAAGTGAAATTTTCGCATGATTTACTCAAAAATACTTGATTTTCCTTTGTATCAGAAGAAAGGTGAGACTCTCTACTCTCATTATCTGGAAAGGCATTCTGCGATAATTTGCGATTTTAAAAGTTGTTATCATAAAATAGAAAGCATAGTTGATCTGTTCGTTCTGCGCTTCTCAGAAACGCACTATGAAAAAAAAAAAAAACGTGTAAACATCTATAGATTCAAATGAAATTGTCGCATGATTTACTCAAATATACTCGATGTCCCTTTGTATCAAAATAAAGCTGACTCTATACTTTCTTTATCTGGAAAGACATTCTGCGATAATTTGCGATTTTAAATAGGGTGGGCGTTTAAATAAACGACACAGTTGCTCGGTTCTGCAAATCGTAGAAACCGTAGGATAAATCAATGAATATCTAACAATAAGTGCTTTAATCATTTTTAAAATTGGGGTTTATTGCCAAGTGCTTTGAAACATCGAGAAACTAGAGAGCCTCTGCTTCATTTTTCTCCCCAGGAAAATGTAGTACATTCAGGAGTATATTATCATTTGTTAAATGAATGTATATGTTAAAAGTTTCCTTTCTCTCATCATATGTCTGCGATTCTTAGAGTCGAGCAATTACGTCGTTCTTTAATCGCTTGCACCATTCTTTTAAATCGTGAATTATCGCAGGATACCTGTCCAAACAAAAATGCTGGAGACTCTCAGCTTTCTTTTTGTACCAACAAAAAATTTAGTATTTTTGAGTATATCCTAACTTTAATTTGAATCTATCGATGTTTACTGTTTTTTCCCCGTGCATTTCTGAGAGTTGCAGAGCAATTATGCCGTTCTTTTTTATGATCACAACTTTTAAAATCGCAAATTATCGCAGAATGTCTTTCCAGATAATGAAAGTAGAGAGTCTCAGCTTTCTTTTGTTACAAAGGAAAATCGAGTATTTTGGAGTATATCCTGCGAAAATTCCATCTGAAACTATTGATGCTTACTATGTTTTTTACATTTCTGAGATGCGCAGAAAAAACAAATCAAGTATGCCGTTCTTTTTTATGATCACAGCTTTGAAAATCGCAAATAATCGCAAAATGTCTTTTGAGAAAAAGGAAGTAAAGAGTCTCAGCTTTCTTTTCATACAGTGGAAAGTCGAGCATTCTTTAGTATATCATGCGAAAATTTCATTTGAATCTATCTGTGTTTATTGTTTTTTTCCCGTGTGTTTCTGAGATTCGCCGGCTGATGTATGATTCGTGTCCACTAAATTTGATGACTTTCAGGACCCCCCTTCTCTTTAAAAGGTGCTTTATGCTCATATATTATGCTATTTTCTTGCTCCTTGTATGTCTTATTTGTCAACCTCAGACCTTCTTTCAATGATCTGCCACTGTACTTTTTGGAGGTTTTTGGGCGCTAGATTGCTGGAATTACACACTGTGCGTGGCTTTGAAATATTTTTAGCTCTTTTATTTCAAAAGTTGAGTCCGTCTGAACTCCTGTAATTTGTGCGCATTTTCAAGCGGAATGATCCAGCGCGCCGGTTTCTTTGCGGGGCATTGTAGTTGGATCACAACTTTCATCAGCATCAGCGCTTATGTATACATTTGAAACTGAAGAATGTAGCGTGTCAAAGAAGTATTGTAGATAACATGCCTGTTTAAAGTCCTTTACTTTGTCTCAAATTCAAGTGGCATCAACTGTTTCAGGCTCCCATTTTGGGATCTCAGTTTCTTCTTAGCTTTTAATATACTTTCTTAAAGAAGACAATATTCTAAGAACTTTGATGGGTCACTCAACTTTTTGCAAAATGTCCATTTAGATTCCATTGAATCCCATGTCTTGTGTACCCCATCCCCTGAAAGGGTTAAAAACCTACATTGATGAAGTACTCACTATTTTGTACACCTGACAACAAGTTATGGGAAATTTTTTTCATTCAAAGTACTTTCATTTAGAACAATAAAAAAATTTCGCAAAAACAAGTTGTTTGTATTGTAAAAGAGCACTTACTTTCTACCGACGCGCGAATGCCGTGAACCTTCGCTATTGGCGTTTTCGACAACAGCTCGTGTTCTCGACTCGTTATGTCGTCCTCCTCGGGGGGCCCTCCAGTGCGCCTCTTTGCCACATTGTGCTTTTGTTTTTTGCTCACAGCCTCCTGATTCAGTTTCTGCCATTTTTTACGAACCTTCAAAAGATCAATAATGTTTTGTGAAGGAAACGATGCATTTACTTTTGACTCTTGTATTTATCATTAACGTGCAACGCAGTCTATTTTAATTGAAAGTGCTCCACCCATTGGTAATCATTATTTATGATTGAAACTAAAGTTTACTAAATTGACTGCCTACAGACCATTGAATAGCTGCAGCCTTGACTTTCAGCACTTTCGCATTAGTCTCCCCCTTGCCTGTCTAAAGTCCAAGTACATTACATTATGTGGCACTAGATGCTTCTTGAATAGGGTTTGCAAGTGAAGCACATGTCAAGTTGTTGGGAAAAAAATGATTATTGACAACTTTGTACAAGGCATGACTTGCTTTTTTTTTATGAGTGGCAACAGCTTCCCACGTTTGTCACTTTCCTTTAAAAGGTCGTTTGCCTGAATGCAATTTTATGCCAACAATATCCCTCTTTCAATGAGCATTGTTTAACATTTTTATCACTAACCTTACATCATTTGCTGCATGACATAAAGCTATGGTGTCATGGTGTCATGGCTCGTGGAAGCGGATCATGAACAATCGAATCAAATTGAACTATGAATTGAAGCAACGTAGCTGTGCCCAGATGACTTTTATCATTAATTTTTGTTCTTATTGTTCACAATTAAATAAATGGGGACAGTGCTTCAATGAGCGCAATTACTTTGCAATTGGTTCTACAATGACCAAGATGTACGGATTTGAAACTTCTGTTTTATGATGTTGAAAACAGTGTTTTATGACAAAGCAATCCTCGCCAAAATCACAGACCGATTTGGATGCTCGCCTGACCGTAATGGAGAACAGTGCTACCAACATGTCAACTCCAAGTTGTGCGATGCCTTAAAATGAATGCGTGGTTTAAAGAAAAGGGGTATCAATTAACGTTAATGAAGTCTCAACACGGATTTTCTCGGTTATTTGAACAGGGCAATTATTAAAGAATGCGCCAAGTCGCTCGATTGCTTCCCCCCTCTACTTTATTTGATTCATGCAACTTGATTTATCCAAGTCCATTCGATTCGATTAGTCCAAGTCGATTGAGCAACTTGTGTGAGAGAGAGGTGGGGCCCGAATGTATTGATGGACTTACGCCCGAACCGAGTCGGCTGCGTTGAATCGGCTCGGCTTCCTTCCATAAGGCGCTGTGTATCCAAGTTGACTCGAATGTTCACGATCAGCTTCCACGTTCTTTCCTATTAAACTTGACCCTTGAACATTGAGAATGCACCCCCGAAATAAGGTAGGCGTTTGTCAATACTCAATAATCTGTGAGACGAAGGATGGATGGCAAACACTTGTTGAGCAGTAACAGTGATATTCTAATGTAAAACTATGCAGAAAGAAGATTTTGCGCTCTTCAAATGACTACAATTTATTGAAGAACGCAGAATAGCAACCAACAAATCATTCTCTGATGCCACTGTCAGATGGTATTCAGCTCTGTATGTGTCCACAGTGAATACTTTCTGCAAAGCAAAGTTAGAATGAACGTGTCATAAAATCACACAACCAACGGATATCAAGTGCTTATGCTCTACATGTTTTGTGTGTTTTCATGACAAGGCCAGACAGTTGTACTGATTGTGGTGTGCACAAAATTTGCGTCTCAGAAAGAGGCAGTGCGGAAGCAAGGTATATGGAGAACAGGTATGGACAACACTCTGAGGTTGGCTCTGATTGGTTGTGAAAAAAGCGACTCCGCCGCCATTTTTCTGACCGCGCGATTCAAACTTAGATTGCACATCTTGAAAAGGAAAGTGAACAACGTAATTGATGATGTTAATCCATTCTATAGTCACAACATTAACATTTAAAGATAAAAATTACATTGCATTGTTCAAATAAATAAAGTATTGCTTCAGATAAAAATTTCCCCCTTTAAACCTAACCACAAACAACAATGCGAAATACACGGTGTAAATAGGAGACAAGATGGCGGCGAAGTCGCTTTTTCCCAAGTGGCCACGCCCCCTGAGTCGAGTGTTGTCCATACCTGTTCTCCATATACCTTGGTGCGGAAGAGTATCCAGACGTTGCATCAGAATGTGAATTTCAGTCATTTGAAGTGCATGCATTTGCTTCTTGTGTACCTCTTTACATGACACTTAATTCTCAACATTCCAGCACGCTTATGTCTGTATGAAACGCATAATTAGGGAAACCCTTGCACCCAAAAAGTATGAAACTTTGCAGATAGAGGGGCATATCTCTATTTTTACAGTTTCCAGCTGAGCGCATTTTGAATGTTTCAAGTACTCTGCACGGAAAAAAAAGTAAGCTTGAAAGATTTTCGTGTTAACGTACTTATAATTTCTTGTTTTTTCACTGTAAAGGTCATTTCTTGAAAACTTTGTAAAGCAGCTATGATATTAAACTTGATTTAAACTTGATGTACCAGTTAGAGCAAGGACCGTCCAACTGGAACATTTGTTTGGCCCAGAAGCCCTCCTGCAGAAAGATGTAGTTCTTGTAACCCCCTCAAAATCTTTTTGATCTGTAATGAGTGAAATGAAGCTGTGTTTCTACTTAAAAATCGCTGATATGAAGCTTTATTTTTCTATTCACTTTGTATTTTTATGCCGCCCCCCCCCCCACCCCCAAACAATAAAAATCTTCATGCATTTTTCAAGAAAGTAGTGCCGTTCTTATGATACATTTTTAAATTCATTCTCAAAATCATTTATTATTTTCACATAGGCCTCCTTTAACCTACGTGCTCCACCAGGACACTCACATGTATCTTCATTTTTGGAAAGTATAATGTGAATATGATTTGGGAAATGACTTAGCTCTCACTTGTTTCTTAAAGCTTCATTTCCTCAACATTTTCTTTGGATACATCTTACTCCATTTTTCTGAATGATGGAATTAATTCAAATGAGCAACAAATTGTGAACACATTAATTTCATTTGTAGCTTCTTCTAAAAATTTTTATCGTGGCAATTTCACACAGATAATAGATAAATGTGCCCAAATTTGAAGTACTGCATAATATCACACATGATAATATGCCGCAGACATTGAGTGATACTAAGATGAAAGACTTGTCATAACTTTCCCTTTTTGCTCTTTATTTTCTAGTCCTAATAGATCCCTCTTTTTTCCCCTCCCTTTCCTTTATTCTGTGCTCGCCTCAAATTATTGAAGCTTCTTCACAAAGTTAGGAGGGCCGAAACCCGCCATAGCATTTCGCCTTGTCTTTAAAAGGGGGACCCAGAGCGAGTTTCATACGACTGTTTAGAATAAGAAGATCGGAAGGAGCTTATAAGGATGGTTTATTAGTCAAAGAAGAAAGTGATGGGATAACACAACAGAAAAAATGTACAAGAATAAACGTATAAACGTGGTTCAACATGAAGGGTGGGTAAGACGCAAGACGCATTTTTTGGGTGAATAGCTTACTTATTAAATTCCTTTATATATAATGCGCTCAATTCCATGCTATCTTGAGGAATCATTGAAACTCAAAGGAAATAAATCCAGTTTAACCTATGCAGTTATGATGGAGTTACATGTGAAAACAGCAACACAGCTTTTATTTCCTCCTGAAAAATGAGTCACTTGCGCTTTCTCCCTCTTTTTGCTGAAACATTTAAATATGAACACAATTGAAACCTGAATGCGAGGGAACAATCTCATGGCATGTAGGAAATGCTTGCAAGTGACAATCTCGGAGTAATTGACAACTACGAACTTATGCCTCTTTGTAACACAAAGTGTACTGTACGGATGACCGCTTAGATAAGAAAATGTAAGCCACGAGATTGCTCCATTCACAGAGAAACAAAGTTGCAGTTAGTTTGAACATTGAAGGATTGCTGTAATTGTTTATACTATACAAACTAGTGTGTCTCCTAAACTTTATTAAGAATCGTTGAATCTTGTGCATCGCAGTCACCCTTTAGACCTCTCCCTTCTCCCCCCTCCCCCCGAAGTGTTAATTTTTTTATGTCTTTGTAAATTTCTCCCTCGTATTTTTTTATCCTTTCCTCAAATGTTGTTTTGCATTAACAGTCATGCAAGTTGCTGCTCAAAACTGTACCGCTGATTTATGACAAGTGTGGATGCGCATTTCAGCCAAAGGGCTGTCCATGCCAACAAATATTTGAGTCCCCCTTTCCCCTCCCCCTTTGTTTAAGTCCCTTCATGTTGCTTGATTTTGTTAATGGGCTTGCCCAATTTATGAAGTATCTCCTTGTGCTCAAAACTAATGTGGTATACCTTCAGAGAGAGGATTTATCCGTCCATTTATATCTATATCCTGTTTTATTTGTCAATGAGCTTTATAAAATAATTTCATACATAATGTTCCGCCGCTCATGTCCGAAACGGATGTTTAACCCTGAAGCAGAATGTCTCTGTATTTTTATTCAACTCCTTTATTTGACATGAGCTGAATATTGATACTGTAAGACTTAGTCAATTCAATTTTTTCAACCCCGAGTCATGTTCATTTTTAGCAAGTTCATTTCCTTCTCTATTTGCTAATTACCAAATTAATTGTTAATTATCAATATCTTTACATTCGTAACAAAGTGAAGGGCCACATGAAAGAAGGGGTTTTTTTGTATTGATAAAAAAGTGAGTAATTTTTTGGGAGAGAAGAAGAGTGGAAGTCACATGGTCCTTGGAGGTGAGGTGAGATGGGCGCAAGTTCCCATTGAGGTCTTCTCAGTGGATATTCCAGACATTTGTTAAATGAAAAAGAACTCCTGTCCGACGCTCTATTTTCTTCCTCAAGAAGAAGCAAAAGGAGTTAGAAATGCACTGCAAGACCTTGAAGCCAAATGCAAGATGTAGTAGTGTTAAATGACCTTAAGTGAGCTCAATTTTGCATATAATGGGACTATGTACTGGCCGTCATTGCTTTCTCTAAATCACGTGTGTTCCTTCGTAACCGCTTCCTTCATCTGCCCCTTCAATTCAAGATAATTATGTTAAATAATTTACGAGACCTTTTAAACTTACGAAACATAACTTGCTTCACGCCGGTGTTAAAGTATGTGAAATTTTCCTTTGTCCTTCCTCCTCGTGGTCACCTGCATAACTCATTGTTTATATGAAGAGAACTCAACTCACTGCTCTCTAGCCCCACTGACTGTGACAAATTGTACTTTTTCTTTGTGACACCTTCTTTGTGTAACGAACGCTTGCGATGACTGTTTCAACTGCTCACCGACAGTGCTCCTTGAATTAAATGTCGTTTTGTTATTTTAAAGAGAAATGTTTTTATTTGCTTTGCTGTACTTACGTTCACTTTTTTGGCGAAGTTTAGCTGAGTTGGTGTGGATTATATTGGCCCTTTCATACTGCCTGTAACTGTTATAAAATCCTCACAAACCTGTTTTTTCACGGCATGCTGCTGTTAATATTTAAGTACCAAAATATGAATTATTTTTCTATCGTTAATGATTAAAATATTTCATTAATTAGTTTTCCATGTGGAAAAGTGACCCATTTTATGGAACTTGAGAGCTTCATGTCATAGGATAGGTGAATTAATGTTACATGTCTACCGCACGGCAAAAGTGAAATTTTTCCCCCCACGAACGGCAACAAATAGATGAGATGCGGGGCCCACTATCTTCGGCTCTGAGGTCCATTCCTACCCAATGTTGGGTCTCGACTTAAGAGAAAGATGCATTTGCAACTTTTACTTTAGTTCTTGGTCAGTCCGCTCTGAGCTCTTTTTTCATTTTGGCTGAAATCTCTGGGTCACAGGAGGTGTCAAAGATTCTTTTGCCGCCAGAGATCTCTTAAAAGACACATCTAGAAGATGAGAAAGAAATGCTAATTATTTTTACCTGCCAATCAATATCCTAGTCTTCGCTTGCGGTCTCTGATTTTGTGACTGTCTCATTATTCAAATGAAATTACCTACCACCTCATTCTTATATGATGTTATAAATGATTTAATGTATACATGTCATTGATTTGACCCCCTCTCCCCTTCTTTTTAAATATTGTTGCAAGATGTAAGTGTGACACATTTGCTATCAAAAAGTAAAAAATGGCTTTGCACCCAAATATTAGTGTGAGAGAATGGTTTGGCCCCTACATCGCTCTATTTAGTTTCATTTCCTTTTCTTGCATTCTTTATTTGAGTACATTTGTCTCTTTGCTGTGGAAACTTTCTTTCTCGCTTAGCTTTCCGCTGAAGAGAACGTGATTGCCTGTTTCTCCGGAAGGCAACAAACTGCCATGAGTTCCTCTCTGTGTGGATGGAAAGTATGGGTTCCCTCTGCAGAAAGCCGTCCAATGTTGAATGAACCCTTACATTCGAACGTATCTCCTTTCCCCTGCAGTTCAACTGCTATACCTCTGAGTTCGTTTTTAATATGTTCCCCTCTCTCAATTGTGCAGTGCTTGATTGATGTCTTTACATTATAATGTATCCAATTATTCTACTTGCGTCCTTTTTCTCATACTTTCAAACTTCTCTTATTCTTCAATTGTTATTATGTAGAAACTTTTGATGTACCAACCATAGGAAGTAGGGAACTTTTCACTTTTACCACATATTTTCTCCTAACAGTACTATTAACTTTGTCTCTTTCTTTTAATTCATTTTGTTTGTTTTTTTTCTGGTAATAGGTTCCGTTATTGCCTGTAAAAGTTCCTGCTGAATACTTTGTGATTATATTTTTGTATCCGATTACATGGAGATGCTCAGTAACTGGGCCTCACCAAATATCAACTGCCCCTGTTTTCAATAAATACGTTCATATTTGTTAACAAGTTACCTGAGTTTAATTTCATTCGAACTTTCAATGTGGGTGTCCTTGTACATGCATTTGAAGTGGCATTTAATATTTCATTACACCTCAGTTTCACATTATTGCCTCCTTTCGAGTGTTGTACAAACTTAAGGAAGCTGTGTGTGGCATAATTCTTTCATGAAGTGTTACCTTCCGAAATTATTGAGCCTTTAACTTTTATTCGCGCCTTCACTATGCTCTCTCACATCATTGCCCTGTCATAGTTTGCAGTCGTGTATGTTAAACATTGAGACACGCTATGTTGAGATTTAATTTGACTCCTGGTCCAAGCCATCAGAAGTTATCATGTCTCTCGTACTTTTGCTGCATCAGTTTTGGGAAGTAAGAAAGCTTGAGGAGATCCGAGTTGGCCTCCAAGTATTCTACAATTAATTCTGATGGTCTGGGGATGCAAGAGAAGGACATGATGCGGTCTGCAAAGGGTTACATTTAGGCAACTACTACAAATTTATCTCGCTCATGGAACTCTCCTAAATTGTTCTGCACTGACGGCAACATTCATCAATTGATATTTCTCCAACTCTCGGGTAGATGGGAATTATGTGACAGTGAAGCCACAACTTATGGGATTAGGAAAGGATAGAGCACCATCCATTGAGTCGATGATAAAATCATCGGCTACTTAATACATTTTTTCTCACTGTAGACTGAAATTGCTTCTTCAAAATCGATTCTGAGTCCTCACCTCTCTTGTTGGTACGCTCAAGCTTTTTAAAAATCGTTCATTAATTTCAGGTTTAGAATATGTAAGTTGAAGCGGGCTAAACAGTGTGTTGCTCTCATACCACCTAAACTTGTGTCAAACTGAAATTATTATAGTGCGATAAGCTTACACACCAGGCTATTTTTAGATATCGATGGAGGAAGAGTAGGGTGTTCATGCAGTATTTAACAGCTTCGCAATGTGACTTGATGACCTCCAAAATTAAGGAGTCACTCGAAACTTCTTCACTATGCCTCAGTTTGGAAAAATGGAAACGGGTTTTAAAGGGGCCGCTTTTCACATTTTTTATTGAACATTTCTTTGGCTCAAAAACCTAAGAGACGAATTTTGCAGCCTCTTTTCTGACCGCCCACTTGAAAAAAAAGTAATATTACAGCTCATGCTTGTCCTCAGTAAAAGTCAGGAGTTATAGTGGTATTTTAAGTCAATTGTGCATTAGGAGTAAGGTTGGTGATACTATACTTTAGTATCGATACTTGTGCTGATACCAGTATCACCGGTATCGATACTTCGGCTCAGTATTATTACTTAAGTAAGAGGTCGGAGGAATTAACAAAAAATGAGACATCAAAAAACATGCAGGGTTTTTACAACTGCAGACAAAATAAAAAATAATAAATAAAAGCAAATTTGGTCGAAACGTAACATTTTTTGAAATATTCATTGCTATCGGAACCCTTTGGGTACTGATACTGCCTAGTATTGAATACCCCGAATCGATACTTTGAGGTCGTGAGAACAAAAATCAAAGTATCGATAAGCAGGTTTCAGAGTCTACGTAGGTAGGTCTATCTGATATCGCTGTTATTTCCCGCTCTATGCCTATAGTGGCTTTGCTTGGGAACTTTTCGAATCAGTCATGTTATTTTTTACAGTATTACAGTTTCTTCTTGTTATCACAAACTCTATAACTACATCCTACTGAACTGTTTTCATTGACCTTTCTTTAGAAAATAGTGTCCAAAGTGCATGTCTGTAAATTTATTGATTTTGGATTCAAGAAGGACGAAAAGTTTGAAGGATGGAAATTTGTTAGTGATTCCGCCACCACGTCTGAGACTGTTAGCTAGCACCTAGTGGGCAAGATGCCGAAACAACAGGTCATTACATTAGCCAATATTCCAGGCATATCCACTTGAGAATAATCATCTTCCAGTCAGGAAGAACAACTAGTCTGAGGGATGGTTATTGGTTAGTGATTCCACTGGCGCACATGAAAGACTCTTAAGCAGCACCTGCTGCCCAAGATCCAGTGATAACAGAGGTCAGTCCTGTAGCACTGTCATCTTTCAGCATCCCTCATCTAGGAAGAAGGCAATGAAAATCAAATGTGGAAGTAACTGGTCCTTTTGACATTATTTAAAAGTGTAATTGAGCGCAAAGATGACACCGCTCCCAGACTGACTTGTTATTAGTTGGACCTTACCTGCTGCCAGTCTCTATTGAACCCTCCTTTCGAGTTCACTGCGGAGGTGATCGCCTCCCAAATTTTTATTTTCAGATCATTTGTGACCACATTGTTCAGAGGTTTGGTGAGAGTCCCGGCATGTTTTGTGGCCAACTCCACCAGGACATCTACCTCCTGGGCAGTGAAGTTGGCACTACGAGAAGACATTACTTAAAAAGATGAAGAATAACTAATAATGGAAAATGAAGAATAACTAATAATGGAAAATAAATAATACTAATAATGGAGAACACTAATGAAAACTAACAAAAACAACAAAACCTAGGGATAATGAAAGAATAATTTATTTAGGACTTTAGGAGACAAACATCACTCACGTATACTCTTACTCAATGGAAAATGCTAACCTCACATAGGTGATTAAACGAAATTGTTTACATTTGCCGTTTAAAATATGCGCGCCAGTCAAATGAAAGTCATGCCAAACTTGTAGAGCCTCATGATTATTCTTTTCTTTTTTCAATCCTCATAAAAGATTAAAAGAGACATAAATAAGGAGTTTTATTCTTTTCAACAAATAATTACGCTCTATTTGGGATTTTTTTGTGATATTCCTGATATTTTTACGGTGAAAGAAGAGGAATATTCAATGTTTCTCACTCTCTCAATGAACAACCTAAATGGTAACACTGCGCCCCAACTGTACCGTTTTAGGACGGTCCGATGCGGTCCGTTGAGTGGTGATCGATGCTTGTTGAGGAACTTGGGCACGGACTTGGGTAGGACTTGGGTCGAGTACCGTGTGACCGTACATTTATTGGTCCCATATATATATGTATTTACACTTGATTTAAACCACGCAACACCAGTCACCAATAATAAAACCTATAATGAAAAACTCCTCCCCTCGCCCCCGCCATCGCCCTCACCTCACTTCCTCAAAGAGCAAAAACTCTGCTGCTAGTGCTGCTACTTTGCACTTGCACCTTTATTATGTTATGATTTGATTGATCATGATTGTATGTGATGTGATTTGTGATTCTTGACTCCTTATCTTGGGGAAGCGGACTGTTTGCTCGCCTGAAACATGTGCAATTTTCGTTTACCGTCGCAATCCTTATGAGCCGATTGTTGCTGCCAGGTACGTCCGATTTTATTTTAATTCTTTTGACTCATGTGCTAATGTAAAACTTTTGCTCGAAGGAAATAGGTTATCTTAATCCCTCCCACGATATTCCTCCAAACCACAAGTGCATGAATCTTATCTACAAACTCATTGCAGAGATCATATTCACCTCCTTTGTCCACATTTGTTTAGTATGAAAGGGGAAAAGTTATGTGTGGAAGTTTCTTGATGCTCCTTTTTGTGAGCCTTTCAGCCATGGCAAAAATCATCGCTTCACCGCCTCTCCCTACCCTTTGTAGACATTAAAATGCTATTGAAGAACTGATTTGGCAATTTTATTATTCAACCATCTCAGCCCTTGTCATAAGCCTCTGTCATTTTCTTTGTATTTTGGTAATGCACACGCTACCTGTATAGTTGTGCTGAAGTCTTACTGAGCACATTAATTGTCCGACATTTTGCTCACCAAGTGTTAGTTGTGGCAGTTCCGTTAAGATCAGGCTCTATCAATGTCCAGTAGATCCTGATTGGCCTGGTTCAATCTAACTGTACCTACTCAGAGGAAAGTTGACGGCCAAGCATTCTGAGTTTCAGGGCGTGACGTTTAGTTTTGACGAGGTGGCAGATGCATGGACAAGAGCTGTGTCAACAGATTTAGAGTGTTCTGTAATATTTTCTAGAATTACTTGTATCATCTGGCAATGTGGTGCTCAGTGACATGGTTAGTAAGATAATGAGAACCTAAACAATAACTCCCTACAGCATAAAAATAGAAAAAATATTGTAAACAGCCGTAGGTTGTATTCTATGCTTTAATAAAGACTACGAAGCTGTCAGAAGAAGTGCATTAAAGTTCTGTATAGGATAGAGTTACATCGTATGAAGTGCCTATCAGGTAATCAAGCTGGGATTCATGAATTTTGTCTATTTAGTAAGGTGATTTGATATCATTGCAATACCAAATATTAGAGATTAACAAGTGACTGGAAAAGTTTCACAAGCTTGCACCAATTTTCTAACTTCACAGGAAACTTGTAAAACTGATTTACCTACAGGGGTTGTCGGTGTCACATTCACTTAAAACTTGTTATAGAGCCTATTAAATAGCCGGCTATTAAATCCCATGAAATAAAGAAGACAAATTTGAATTCTTGGGGTATTTTGGCGTTTGTAATACCTGTTTTGGACATTCTTTGGTATTCGTAATCAGCGCTGGATTTAGACATGGGCCGTGGCCCATGGCGGCAGATTTTTGGCAGTGGCAAATTTTTCTGAGGTGTTCTTTTTTTTTTTTTCTTTTTTTTTCTTAATGAGTGCTGTCAAAAGATAACATCCTTTGCGTGTAGTTGGACTTCATAGTGGTAAGTCATTGTATAGCCTTGCGTCTCATTGGAAACTAGGCTTCGTGCTGAAAACAATGCGGTACATTAATTGCGTTGATAAATCACCACAAAAATCTGATTAATTTCAAGTGTAAAGAATCGGGAAATCTTTCTGAAAATCGTGTAAATTTGCATTGAAAGGAGATAAAAATTGCGGGGGGAACCCCCTCTTAACTGGGGGCGTCCCCCAGGCACCCCCCCTCCCACGAAGCGTGGGCTTAGTGGGAGTGGTAAATAGTCAGATGGCCCATGGGCGGCAAAAGTGTAAATCCAGCGCTGTTTGTAATACCCTTGAATCTTTCAGTATCCGGTGAGGAGTATCACAAAATCACCTTTTAATCTTTGGAAATGGCTGACTGAAAACTTGAAAAAGAAGATGTTTGCTGCTTTATGCAATCGCGCCGGTGATGCATTCTTGCTATGATATACCATTATATCATCAAGAAATTGGCGGTGCTTGTGATACTTAGCTGTTGACGATGGCGCTCGTGGTTTAAACTTTTTTCTGTCCAGTAGCACAGAGAAGAAATCAATGATGCTCGTGACACCAACTTCTTTGCAATTATTTTCCAAAGATTACTTATACTCTTTTAGTATAAGTGATCTTTGTTATTTTCCTAGGTGTAAAATTAATTTTTGTCTATTGTTCATACTGTCTCCTTATTTATGGAGCATCCAGGGTGTCTACTGTCAGGGGAAACCTGAAATCAGGGAGTTCAAATCTGTTAGGGAAAATCAGAGAATTTTATTAAAAGACCTGGAAATTATAATTTTCTCTCACAAGTTGCGTATTTTCACAGAGTCTCAGTGTTTGCAGTCTTGTGCTTGTGGAGTTCTCTGCTATTATTCTGAAGCACTGATGCCTTGTTTAATGTATACCCCACCAGCTCTGCCTAAATTAATTGTTAAATGTAAGTTTTTACAGGTTTTCGATTCTCCAATTTCTCAAAATTCCGAGAAATAGTCTGGAATCGTGCAAAAATATAGAAGAATTGTCAGGGAATTTGAAAATTAGTAGTTACAGGAAGTCAGGGAATTTGAAAATTGGAAGTCACAGAAAGTCAAGGAATTTTGAAATGGAATTTTGCTATACACCCTGGTATCTGACCCGCAAGAATCTGTGCTTGACTCAGTCTCATCAAAAATGGCACTTGTGATATTTATTCCGTCAGGTGTCAAGATGACACCACCATTTTCTCACTATGTTGCTAAGCAACTTGTTCTCTGTGTCGATCCAGAATTTGGACCAAATTAAAAAATAACCATCAGATTGTTACTTATTTAGGGATTGCAAACTTCTAGACCTATAATTCTACTGCTTGTCACTAAAATTCCTGCTGGAAACTTTAATGTATATAAGGTAAAAATTTATATATGTATAGTGGTATTGTATCGATCAGTGGCGCACCGAAGGGGGGGGGGGTTTGGGTTAAAACCCCCCCAAGCCTTAAAAAAAAAAAAGAGAGAGAGAGAGGATGTGGTTCCTTCACAAATAGAAGAAAGAGAAAGAAAGAAAATCGTGATCAGCTAGGAAAGGGGGTTTACGCCGAACAAATTCTATATTATCCGCATTTGCTTAAGAGTTTTTTTTTTTTTTTTTTTTTTTAACTTTTCTAAAACCTTTTTTATTTATTTATTTTATTTTATTTTATTTTATTTTATTTTATTATTTTATTTTATATTTTTTTTTTTTTTCTTCTTTCTTTCTTTCTCTATATCAAACCAAAGATTAAAAAGTATAATTACAACAAAATATATCCTCTTCAAATTGTAATTTTTAATATTTAATATTTATTAATTTTTCTTTTTTATTTTTGTTTTTTTTTTTTACGATTAGTTAATTATTTATATTTTAAATTGTACCCTACCGCTGCCACACAAGTTTTCTTTAGGCAGGGTAGTTTTTGTTTTTCATTTTGTCAAAATATTTTCGAAATAAAATTATCTATCTATCTATCTTATTCACTATGGCGGGGGGGATAAAATCTTACCCCTCGGTGAACCCCCTCCGTGAATATTCCATGGCTCCTTCATCCACATTTGACTCTTCTCCCTCCGATTACCATGGGTCTAGAGCAACGATTTCATGCTGGCAAAATCGAAAATATATTTGAAAATGTCAATTTTACTGTAATGGAAGTACCGTAAAATTCAATCTGAAGGTCAGGAAAATTGAAAAAAATTTCCGGGGGAGGGCCCCCGGACCCCCTCCATCTCTCGGTGAACCCCTCGGTGAATATTCAATGACACCTTCAACCACATTTCACTTGCCTCTTCTCCCTCCAATTATGAGTCGAGAGCAAAGATTTCATGCAGGCAAAATTGAAAATATATTCGAGCATTTCAATTTTACTGTACATGAAAGTACCGTAGAATTCAATTTGAAGGTAAGGAAAATTGAAAATTTTTTCCGGGGGAGGGCCCCCGGACCCCCCGCTTGTCCTGAGGGGTATTCCAGACCCCCCGGAGTTTGAGTCGTACCAACCCCCCCCCCCCCCCCCTCCAAGGCAAATTTCTCGGTGCGCCACTGGTATCGATGATATGCCACTCAGCTTTTAGGAAATGCGGATCTCATTTTTAAAAATTCCCTACTTTTTTTTTTCGTTTTAAATAATATTTTTTAAAAAAGTTGCATGTTTTTGTAAACATATTTACAAAAAACTTTTCAGCCCCTGAAGCGGGGCTATAAATCCGAAGCGGCAAATAAGTGGAATTTTTATTGCCATTGGTAGATACAGGAGAGTGGCGAAGAAAGCAACCCCCCCCCCCCCCTTTGTCCGAAAAATGAGGAAGGAGGGGGTAGGAAGGGTGTAAGAAAGAGAGAGAAAAGAAAAATGTGGTCATTGGGGGCTAAAATCCTGTCCCCCCCCTCCCCTATTTGTGGGGGCTGGATCTGCCAATGTTGATTGCAAGTATTTGAATTATGTGGCTAAAAGTGTGCAATCCTTTAAGAAGCAAATATTCGATGGTTATTTCTGAATTTGGTCTGAACTCTGGATCATAGCGGTGGCCCTGGCACCGTCTTTGAATTGGTCTGTTATCAAAAGGTATCAAATTACCTTAAGAAAGAATTTGTTCATTTTTCTACTTTACACATTCAGAGAAGTCTAGGTGGAAAATAAAGAAGAAAAGGGGAAAGAGTTTTTTTGATTAATTCCAGAGGCAACCATCACTCACTAGGAAAGAGTCATTTTAAGGGTGATTCTAAAGTAAGGGGGTGAAATGTGTAGCCTGTGTATCTCTGAGTAAAAGAACATTAAAAAAGCTACATTTTTTTTAAAAAAATGCATTCATTTGTCCATTTTTTAAAAAGTTAGGGCGGTGAAAGGTTCCAACTTTGACCCCCTCCCCCCCCCTCTTCCTAGAGGGCTAGAACTATAAACTGGCTATTTTTGGAAAGCTCGCAAGTAGCTCTATCAGCCCTGAAAATTTGAAAGGTTTTCTCCAGCGGGTCTAAAATCCTCATTTTAATACAGCTCTTATTCCAGGAGTCGAAACCTGAATCCAAAATGATGGCTTGTGATGAAACCAAAAGAAGAACTGGAACTATAGTTGAGCACCAATTATTTAATGAACTGTGCAATTAGTCGCACAACATTGGCCTCTTGAATCATTTGCTCAATCTTTCGTTGCCAGATGCCGCAGACCATTTGTTGTGCCCAACTCTGACTGAAACCTTAACTGTAGATCTCAAGTCATGAACTAACCATGTGCGCAAACAGCGCAAATGGTTAGACGCCAACTTCAAGTGAATTACTATTATTGTAACCTGTAAAATTATTTCTCCCGATTATTTCCAAGTATATGTTTAAACAAATGGAGACATCCAGAAAGGAGCTGAGATGAAAGTTTCAATGGGATAGGGGGGACCTCATACATATCCCGTTTTTTTTGAGATTTACCTACTTTGTTCTATTTTCTTTGTTCTTGGTTTTTTTTTTTTTTTTCATCTTAAATATTTATCTCTTATTATTTACCTTACTCACGTAACTTTTTATTTATCTTTTAAAACTTTAGATCCATACCTTGCCCCATTATTTATGAAGCAGCATTCTGAGTTGAATTTCTTTATCTTTGCACTCTGAAAAAATATATGATAAATTTACAAGTGGGAGATGGTGGGGAGACTCCATCAATCTAGAATATCATCGATGTTGCTGTTCATTCATTATTCGGTATTTTCCCCCTCCATTTGTTTGATACAAGACAAGAAATGCTTAATCCAAGAATCTGACTTATCTGGATGTCAGTTTTATCTCAGAAATTTGTGAATGTGATCAAGTATCTGAATATTTTATGATTGTTTCAGTTTTAAATATTCTTCTCTTGTTTATTTCTCTTTCTTGTGTTTTATAATTTTCCATCTGAGCTCTCTTTTCCGTCAAATATATTTTAATTTCGCCAGCACCAAACAAGTTGTTGCTTTAACAATGTGTTTATTTTAAAAAGTTTTTCCTGTCTAATTTTCTTGATTCCTCTTTTTTTCCCCCTTTAGATTTCTATAACCGACGTTTTTAATTTCATGATGTCTGCAGCCACAACATTATCTTCGCGAACGATGGTGCATGCTCCCAGAGACACTGCAGACATGAATGCTGAAAATGTTTCTCCCCATCGGTATGAGCACTTTTAATCCATTCTTCTTTCTTCAACCCCCACGGACTATTTTTAAGTCCTTGTTCTGCAAGGCTGCCGAGAGTAATCGAGAGAATTTCTGGAACCATCAATGGCTCCATCGGTTGAGCAAAAGATGACACAGTTCAGTAAAATAGAATAATTATAATGTAGTATGGTTATAGTTGACGGAAGAACTTTGAACGTTTATCTTCTTTTCATGTATTTTTAGTGAATTTTCAAAAACTAAGAACGTTTTTGAAGTTTTGAAAGTTTTTGAAACTAATGAAGTTTTCAAAAATTGCAGTTTTTACTCATTGTAATTTTCATGATGTACAATTTTTATAGGCTGCTTTGCGGCGGAGTGACTTGCGATTGCTCTTTAACTTTTGTAACACCCTCCGGTGTCAGACAAATCATGACGACACGTTTTGATAGTTTAGCAACTGGGAGAGTCCCTTTACTCATAGAGTCTATTTTTTGTTATTAGTTTGTTCAATTGGAAATTTGATTTTGGCATCTAGATTCCTTTACATCTGACCCCATCTGAGGGTGTCTTAGCGTCAGAGGAAAGAAAACCCTGAAAGTGTCGGGGAGTTTGATACCAGCAGGGAAAATTTGGAACTATGTATCAGATAATTTAGATTATAGGCTAGTTTCATCAGGGAATTTGAAACCAAAACTTGGGAAGCAAATAATTTCATTAATTCTCTCCAAAATGTCCAACTTGATGAAGTTTAAGTCTTCAAATGTGTTCAACTTCTTTAGCCTTCTTTGGGAAAAGAAGATAATTTGAAAGTTTTAAATGGGGCTGTTGCAAACTTTTTTTATCAGTGCTTCGTTAATCGATGCTGGTGTTAAAACCTCCAAAAATTTCGAAGGTTACACTAAAAACGTCCAAAATCCATTCCTAAACTCAATGAATGCTGTTATTTGCGCTAGCGTAATGGTGGCATAGGGCAGTACTTAATAATGGGAGATTCCTATCTTAATTTTGGCATTCTCTCTATGCTCACAAGGAAGATTCACAGAGTAATTAGTTATCGTAGTAGTGATCCACATTTGATGAATGGTACGGTGACAACTAGTGACACCGGTGTCAAATAAAAGTGGTCTCTTATTGGTCACTTCTTGATGGAGTCACAGTATTGTTTGTTAGATGGGAATTTCCCATTATTACTGCCCTAAGCCACCATTATGCTCGCGCTAATGAAAGCGTATATTGAGTTTAGGAGTGGATTCCTGAAGTTTTTAGTGCTGCCATTGTTATTTTTGGAGGTTGTTACACCAGCATCGACTATCTAATCCCTTACAGCAAAAGTGTGCAACAGCCCCATTGCTGGACCCCCTGCTTTTTCACTCTTCATGTGTTTCTTTGACTCAAAGATTTCTTCGATTCATGCATTGTTTTATTCATGCTTTTTTTTCTTTTTCTTTTTTGTTTTTAAATCAACAGGTCTAAAAAAGCAAAAAGAGTAAGATTTTTATGCAATGGCGATAAATTCTGCAAAGGTGTCATTATGCCGATAACTTCTGTTCGATACAGATCATTCGATAGTCTCTTGACCGATTTAACCCGTGCTTTCTCAGACAATGTCAATTTACCATGCGGTGTTAGAACAATTTTTTCCATGGATGGACAACGTATTTGCGAGCTGAACGAATTGGAGGACGGGAAGTTATACGTGTGCTCAAGTAGTGCGGATTGTTTCAAACGAGTCGACTACTTGTCGTCCAATAGTTTACCGCGACTCAATAGCAAAATTCAAAACAATAACAATAATCAAAATGTTAATTCTGTCTACAAAAATTCCAATCACGGTGGTATAAGGCCTCGCATTGTCATCTTTGTTCGGAACGGAAATAGGCCACGCAAAATCCTTCGTCTTCTTTTAAATAAGCGAAACGCTCCATCCTTTGAGCATGTGCTCTCGACTATCACTGAAGCTGTAAAATTAGACACGGGCGCTGTTCGCAAAGTGTATACTTCTAATGGTGTCCAAGTAAGTTCTAATATTTATCTACTTACCTACTAAGTACTAATATTTAAGGTTAATATAAGCGGCCTTGAAAAAGACTCATCACCCTAAAGACGAGAACATAATAATAATAATTATAATAAGCCACCAGAGAGATCCCCAGAAAACTATTTCTCAGTCTTGAAGCTTGAAGCTTGGAGCTTAAAATGAAGCTTTACCAACAGCTACAGAAAGCCGCTCTGCTAGGAAGTTGCAGAATCATCCGGCGAGTTCTTGGCAATGAACTCGAAAAGTAAATTTAAACGGGCCTCTCCTTTGTACCTTTACTACCGGGAGAGGACTGAAATACCAGCCTTGAAAAAGACTCATCACCCTAAAGATGAGAACAAAATAATAATAATAAAATTAATAATAATACTTTATTTAGTACGTAGTGGTTAAGGTGATTCCAGATTAGCTTCTCTTGTCACTTCTGGGAAAATTCGTGTTTTTGGCGTTTAAAATTGAAAACAAAAAAAAATGCATAAATCAAAAACTTCGGCATGTGCGTGATTTTTTTATGGATTTTTTGTGCCTGAAACGAGCTAAATTGGTTGAGAACTAATGCTGTAATTTTTGAAATCCATTTTGCCATAAGTTTAGTGAGTGCGAGTGACACTACCTACCTAAGTATGTCTATCTATCACACTCATTCTCATTGTGGCGTAAAGGAATTTTAGTAAGCTTTATTTTAGAATGTTTCAGCTTGAAACTTTCAGGGTATCTTCCTGAAGTATGCTTGCAGGTACCAATGCTCCTCAAATTTGTACTTTTTGTGGAACTTGATCAATTTAACGGAAAGCTGTTGACTTTTTGAGCAGGACGAGTTAGTGTCCATGATTCAAACTAATCGGCCCTGGAATCATCACAAAAAATTTGCAGTAGAAAAATTACCAATAAATCAAGGAATACAGAAGACTAGGGATTCCTTAGACAGGGACGTCATTTCAAGTTCGGCTGGGGGGGGGGGGCAAAAAATCTGAATCTGATATGACCCTTTTTTTTTTGCTCATCAATATACTTTTAGAGCCATAGATCCGGCTTGGGGGGGGGGGGGGGGGGGGGGGAATTTGATGACTTTTTTTTTTTGCTCATCAATAAAATTTGAGAGCCATAGAGCCAGCTTGGGGGGCAAAAATCCGTTTTTGAGCCTGACTTCAAATCCTTGGGGGGGGGGGGGGGGGGGGGGGCAAATGCCCACCCTGCCCCCGCCCCCAATTGATGCGCCTGTCCTTAAAATCATTCATTATCTTTAAGATTGTTGTTGCAAGTAGCCAAATTGCGGATAGGATGCATTGGTTGGCCTATCTGTAATTCTCTGCTCTTTGGTTCATGCCATATATTAGTAATGGGTCTCTCGCATACTTTTGCTGCATCGCCAAGGAGAGTAGAATCTGATATAAAATCTTGTGAAAATCACAATAGGAGTATCAAATGGTCTCAAAATCCACTCATAAACCCACAAAAGGCGTTTTAAGGATAGCTTACGATGGCGGTCGAACGGGTGAAGCAATCCTGCATGCATGCACCACAAGCAGCAAAGATGGCCGAAGATGGCATTTGGCAAAGTAAGTACTTGCCCGGTGGTTTTTTTTTTTCAGGATTTGGGCAAATCTACGCAAAATGTGAAATATTCACCATAGTAATCACAATCAACAACGAGAAAGTAAAATTTACTGGAAAAAAACACAGAGAATGACACAAAGTGTAGGTGCTATGTGAAAATGAAGCGTTTGTTTACATTGTAACCAATGATATAAATCAGGGAGTCCA
The DNA here is from genome assembly GCA_011764245.1 of Trialeurodes vaporariorum. Classification (NCBI taxonomy): domain Eukaryota; kingdom Metazoa; phylum Arthropoda; class Insecta; order Hemiptera; family Aleyrodidae; genus Trialeurodes; species Trialeurodes vaporariorum. The sequence goes on from VMOF01000220.1 coordinate 69,635,706, forward strand.
ACCGAACCGAAAACCGAACCGCTGAAAAATGTTGAACCGAACCGAATTGTGAACCTTAATTTTAAAAATGGCTTGAACCCAAACCGAACCTGAACCGAAAATTCAGACAGTGTGAACCGTCAAAAAAACCGGTTCACAGACGGTTCAAAAGTTGAACAGTTCAAATGGCCGAGAAGCAACGAAAGAATCCTGAGTCCTACATTGTCTTTGTAGGATTTGGTTGCGGAAAAAGAATCTTTCAAAGAATCGTTCTTTAATAATTTAGAATGGACGGCAGCTGTTTCCAACGCAACGAAAAAGTAGCATGTATAATGTTGTATTGTTGTATGTATAATTTTTCCGAGAAAAAGTAAGTACGGGAGATCCGAAATTCAAGCATTTTAGTAACAAAATTCAAAAATGGCCCATCCTGTTTATTTTTTTTTTTATTTTTTTTTTTTAGTATTTAATATCAAGCGATTTAAGCCTTAAATCGCTTAAATTTTAAGGAAATGCAAACTGTGCGGAGCGAATTTAAGAGGAAGTCACGCTGAAAATATAACGAGCTAGCCAATTTGTTTTCATCAGAATGGCTACACTGACTTAGCTAAATAAGGTGATGAGTAGAAATTCGTCGTGATTAATAAATTTGAAGACGAAACAGAAAATTTGTCTTTTCATTCCTCTGGAACGGTTCATGAACCTAAAATTTGGCCGAACCGCCTTTGAACCGGTTCAAAAACCTAAATTTTTGCCGAACCGAACGTGAACCAAAATTCAGCGCGAACCCGAACCGAAATTCTGAAAACTGCCTGAACCCGAACCGAACCTGAACCCTTTTTTCGGCCGGTTCGACTCCCTGATATAAATTGCTGTTGACGGCCATCTTTTGGTGCTCAAGGTGCGTGCATGCAGGGTTGATTCGCCCGTTCGACCGCCATCTTAGGCTTTCCTTAAGATGTCTTTTGTGGGTTTATGAGCGGATTTTGAGACTGTTTGATGCTCTCATTGTGATTTTTAGGTGTTTTTACACCAGTATGAACCCTCCTTGACGCTATAGCAAAAGTTTGCAACAGACCCATAAAGTTGCACACCAACTCCATAGGTAATTTGTGGTTTGAAAGAATTTATTTACTCTAAACTTTCTCGTTGAAATTCTGTACGAGAGTACTGTCAACTCACATTTATAATCTGTGATTAACACCATAGTCTACACTGTACTTGTTCCTGTTTAAACTGTTTTGCTTTCTGAAATAATTTTTTTTTTTTTTTTTTTTTTTCTCTTTTTTTTTACAGCTTTCACGTTTAGAAGACTTTTTTGGTGAAGATGATGTATTCATAGTTTATGGCTCGGAGAGATCATATAACGATGATTTTGAACTAGACTCAGAGGGTAAGTACTATCTTGTTTTTTTTAAATACGAAGAGCAAAAGAGGAAAATTATAAATGTCACTTTTTTTTTGGTGCGATGATTCCCAAAATGTATGAAGGAGGCAGTGGCGTGCAGGAGGCCCTGCTGAGGCGTTCAACCCTGACCGGTCTAATGTTTGATTTATCCGAAAAATCCTGTTCAGGTCCAATGCTGGTTTTATTCGTCTCAAAAGTTAGACTTCTCCTAGGGTCCAATGTCGGCTATATTCAACTTGTCCATCACGTGGCGAGCTCTGGTGGACGCTCGTGGAACTTGTTTCTCAATTGGCGGCACAACCACGGACGTGGACCTGCTGCGCCAGCTGGCCGGAAACGGTCGAAGACCGGTAAGGGTTAATTAGGGCCCCAAGTTTTTATCCGATCCGAGTATTTGACGAAGAATAAAATTTGAAAGAGTAAAGATAGACGGAGGAGACCAAAAAGTCTGTGTTAATATAGAGCAAAAAGTGCAGGTTTATTTTTCCGTTTAAAAGAGGTTTATTCAAAAAGTCGTTTTTGTGACTCCCTCGCGAATGTATGAAAATTTCAGGGGTGAAAGAGCATGTCTTGGTACGCCTGAATCTGGCCTAGGAATTTTTGTTGCTTCCTGGAAAGTGGTGTTGCCAAGCTTCAAAATTGACATCATTTTTGGGTCGTAACTCCTTAACAAATAAAGATATTGAACTGTGGTTTATTTGAAACGATAGAAAATGAATGATGCCATCATTTTCATGCCTTACTTTAAGGTTTTTAACAAGTTTTGTCCAAGTTATGATGATTTTTCGATTTTTCAGACCCTTGAAAAACGACATTTTTAACATTGAGAGATGTTGTACGCCTGCGAATCAGCATAAAAGTTAGGTGATAAAATGCTTGATTCTATGTCCTTTTGAATCGCGCAAGCCACAATCTGTCAAAATCTTTTGCCTCTGAGCTACAACCGCTCTAAGTTGTCCCTGCAAGCCCCCTGGCGGCTATCTCAAGAAATTCAAATCGCAACTCTTATCTTGCGATACATTGTTCAAAAAGGTGTAAATTCTAAGACTATTGGTGCAAACCGGAAGTTGATATCGTTTTTAGTTTTCAATATGTGGGAGGTCAAACTTCGATTTGGACCCATCTTATAAAAATCATCACTCCTGTTATAAAGTTGGAATTAAAAAAGCTGAGTCCAAAATACACTAAAAAGCAAGGAAATTTCACATTTGAAAACAGTCTGACATTAATTAGTCAAAATTTGATTCCAGAGCCCCCAACAATTTTTAAAAATTTTGTCCCTCAAAGGGGCTATCTCAAAAATTCTGATGCGTGACCCCTGTAGAGTGGTACATTGATCAAAGGAGCATAACATCTTTATTTAAAACTTTGTCTCTGATAATTTTGATCAGTTTAGAATAGCAATTAAAGGCTATTTACTTAATAAGTGGACTACTTAAATCTATAGAAATTATTCTTTTTTCATACAAAGGAGCTTGATCATTATTTTTCCTAATTTTTTTTTCCTTTTTTTTCAGAGCTTAAAGCAATTCAAATGCAGAAGAAGAGTCTGAGACGACCAGATAATGAAAATAGGAAAAGTCTGTTGGAACTAGGTAACAATTTTTTCAATTTTAAATTTTCTTTCTAACTATTTTCTACCGCTTCTGTACTCTTTGAAACTAAAATCTTACAAATTCTTCAGATTTTCAATTATCATATTTTTTTACCTTTGAGTTCTGTCTTTCTCAAATACTTAATTATTTTTTGATGAAACATCCGACTCAGCAAATTCCTTTTGGAATTTACTAAATTTTGATTGTTTTGTTATAAGTAGGTTCCTTCTCATCATTTTGAGTAAAACTTTCCTCGGGATTTAAAAAACTTAACCAGATGTTTTTGCACAATTTAAGCTCCAAGTTTATGTGAAGCTCTAAAATTATTTGTGCACTTGGTCATTGTACAACTTATGAAAGCTACAAGTGGTATGAATCTGGATACCTGCTTATCAAACCAATAAACTAATAAACCATGATGTATCAATGCACCAACAAGCTACAGCAATAGAGAGGATTTGTGGGGAGTGATATTGTCATATTGTCATATTGTCATATTGTCATATTGTCATATTGTCATATTGTCATATTGTCATATTGTCATATTGAAACTTCAAGGAGGATGAAATCTCTGAATCTCGGATCCAAATCTCTAATGGACGTTTTTCTCACACGCTCAGTTTGTGTGCCTCACTTTTTTTAACCTTTAAATTTTTAACAAAAAAACTCTGACAAATACATTTGACATTGGTTATAAACAAAAGTGCAAGTATTTTAGAGTGGCTATCTGGACACAGAAATGGATGTAATTGTTTTTTCTGCAAGGATTTACGCAATAAAGAATCTGGAAAAAAGAAGCAACAGAAAAAAGCAAAATTTTCTCACCTGGTTAGTTGAATTGGAATTCTGTCTCCAGATACCCACTCTAATACGCTTGCTCTTTCGTTTAAAATAAATTTCCACTCTCCCACTAATTTCTAACTAAATCATTTTAGGGAGCAAAATGGCTTAAAATTGCATTCTAAGAGGGAAAAATTGTCAACATTTTCTGGGGGAGGACCAGACCCCTCTTAGGGGCCCCGTATTTTAAGTTTGCACCCAAGCCCCGTTCGACCTCACTAAGGCGCTGTTTTCACAATCATATCTATCACTGGTGTGTTTGAGGTTGAGATCTCAGCGCCTCCCCCCCCCCCCCTTTGCTAGTTTTATGCTTATTTTGTCCTCAAGTGTTTTCAGAATTTGTTTCTTCATAATTAAAATGAGTTTTTCTGTCTTTGTAGGAAGAGCACCAAAAATGCCAAACAAAACTAAAGAAATTGAAGCAAACAAAATAGAAGGTAACATAAACATTCCAAGCAAAATTCTTTCAAGGCATGTGATAAGTAAAGTTATAGGAGAGGGCAATTTTGCTGTCGTCAGGCGGTGCCTTGACAGGTGAGTGTCTAACCAAGCTTTTACTGACAACTTATACAGGGTGTCAATTAAAAAAGGAGCCAGGCTGAATATCTCGAGAACGGCTCCGAATTTCGAAAAACGCTGAAACACGTGTTCGATTATTTGGAGGGGGACATCTTTTAGGGGGTCACCGATTTGAGGGCCCTCTCTGGGGGGCTCCCAAGAGGGGTAGGAATCCAATACTTCAAATGGGGACCCCAATTTTTTATTTAATATCTGGAAAGAAGGTAAAATTCTAAGACTTTTGTTGCAAACTGAAGGTCGATATCGTTTTTCGTTTTCAACATATCGAAGGTCAAAGTTCGATTTGGGCCCATTTTCAAAAAATCATTACTTCTCTTTGAAAAGTTGGAATTTAAAAAACAGGGAGTCTAAAATACTCTTAAGAGCAAGCCCTTTTTAGAAAAAAATTCAATTTTAACAAAAATTTAGTCAAAACTTGGTTTTAAAGCCCCCAAACAATTTTAACGTTTCTGGCCCCCACAGGGGCTATCAGAAAAATTTTGAGAGACGACCCCTATCAAGTGATACATCAATCAAAATGGCATAACAAACTGAGCATTTTGGCACAAACCGGAGGTCCATATCGTTTTTCATATTCGAGATATCGTCTTCTGTAAATAGACATTTGACATTCGATATCTCGAATATGAAAAATGATATGCACCTCCGGTTTGTGCCAAAATGCTCAGTTTGTTACGCCTTTTTGATTGATGTATCACTCGATAGGGGTCGTCTCTCAAAATTTTTCTGATAGCCCCCCGTGGGGGCCAAAAACGATAAAAATGTTTGGGGGCTTTAAAACCAAATTTTGACTAAATTTTTGTTAGAATTGAATTTTTTTCTGTAAAGGGCATGCTCTTTAAAGTATTTTAGACTCCCTGCTTTTTAAATTCCAACTTTAAAAAGAGAAGTAATGATTTTTTGAAAATGGGCCCAAATCGAACTTTGACCTTCGATGTATCGAAAACGAAAAACGATATCGACCTTCGGTTCGCAAAGAAAGTCTTAGAATTTTACCTTCTTTTCGAATATTAAATAAAAAATTGGGGTCCCCATTTAAAGTATTGGATTCCTACCCCCCCTGGGAGCCCCCCAGAGAGGGCCCTCAAATCGGTGACCCCCTAAAAGATGTCTTCCTCCAAATAATCGAACATGTGTTTCAGCGTTTTTCAAAATTCGGAGCCGTTCTCGAGACATTCGGCCTAGCTCCTATTTTAATTGACACCTTGTATATGCGTTTCATCTTTGTATTTTTTCCAGTTCACAGTCCTCCTAAATATTTCAGTTAATCCTGTAAAGTCCAAAGAAGTCTCAAGGTAGGGGTCCAAAATGTGATCGACCTAGTGCTCTGTGGATCGCGTGAAAGTGAGAAAATTTCTCGGAAAGTGATGTAAATTTTTGGGATTGTATGATGAAGAATTTAAAACAAGTACGAACTAATCAGTATTTAATTGTGATTTTTATTAAGATACTAGATACAAGTTAAAAGTGTGTGGCCACCGGGAGGCTCAAGACTTATACAATGATGACGCGGTTGCTGTGCATTGCCACTAGTAGCGTGAGGGGATCAGGTGTGGCACACTTGACACCTCCCCCTTTTGATAAGTTAGAGGGCGTAGTGTACGTAGTGTAGTCATGTAGAGCCGGTTCCCGGCTCAGTTGAAAGTATTGTATTTTGTATCATCGTGCATAGGCATTTGTTCTGTATTCGTCCTGTACTCATCCTCGTATTCGTCAGAATCTTTTGTTAATAAAGTTGACCAATTATTATATAAAAGTGTTGAACTATACTTATTCCACTCGGGATATACCTCAATATTGGTACTCATAACTGCTACTTTTTTCTATCTGTGGGATTCTTGCATACTGCATACTAAATTGTAAATTATCCTATCTTTTGATTTCATTCTGCGCAGGACAACTGGTATCGAATATGCGTTGAAAATTATTGATAAAGCAAAATGCTCTGGAAAAGAACATATGATCACCAACGAAGTGCAAATATTGAAAACGGTGCAACATCCTAACATTGTGCAATATGTAGCTGATTATGAAACTCCCACTGAACATTTTATCATTATGGAACTTGTTTCGGTAAGATGTTATTTTTATTATTACTTGTTTAAAAAGACAGAGATTCCATCCGTATCTGTGATTTCTCTTTGTGAGTCTGTCTGCGAGCAAGAGATTTGAGATCAAATCAAAGCAAGAGCTGTTGTTTCTAAAGCGCACGCTGTACGGAGAAAAAAAACTTTAGTTCATTTGGAAGGCTGAGGTGTTCAGTTGCCGGAACCATTATTTTCTTGGGTATTGACTATTGAGGTCTCTATAAATTTCAAGCATTTTGAACTTATTTTATTAGATTAATATTTCTTTTTTAACTTTTAAAGCTTTGAACCAAAAATATTAAAAATTTGCATTTTGGACTAGCTGCTATTACTGTATTTACCCGTGTCGGGTGTATAACCCGCACCCTACATTTTAGCGATGGGGGGGGGGAAAAAAAAAATCCGCGTGTAAAACCCGCATTTTTTGAAGAGGAGATGAAAAGCTGGGGGAAATATGAGACAAAAAAGAATCGAAATATCAACTTTGAAATGGAAAACTATTTATTTATTATTTATTTATTAGTAAATCACTGATTATGGGTGTGAGAAATCAAAACAATGCGTGGAAATTGCGATTACGCACGCGACTTGTAGGTCGTTTCCAAGTCGTTTCCAGCGATGCTCGAGTTTGTTTACAGAACGACCGGAAACTACCTACAAAATTTAACCTCAAAATCGATTTTTATGGCAAGATGGCGGCGCCCTAGGTGACAACAATGAACCAGCGGAACGTTCCTTGATGTGCCACTCTAAAGTTAGAAGTCTTTGATTGAGTCGGCCGCGGTGGTCCCCGGTCCATGCCAACGTTTCCGCACTACACTGTGCAGTGGTCCTGATCAAAATAATGGGTTGAAGTGCGGAACTCAAATGCAACAAGTGTCTCAAGGGGGCGGAGCTTATTAAAAAATGAAGAAAACGTGTGCGGCAGACGGTCGGGAGTGTGGGAGTGTGCGCGCTGCTGTATTCCGAGATAGAATGCGTGCGCAATGTTGTTGCGGGTTGCGTCTAGCGCTCTACCCATGTATAACCCGCACCCCCAATTTTTTCTCTCTATTTTAAGAAAAAAGGCGCGGGTTATACACGGGTAAATACGGTACTTAATGCTAAAATGAAAAAAAAAAAAAAACAACTTATAAGTGGTGCTCTATCTCCTAATTAATGTCTAATTTTTTTAGGGTGGAGACTTGTTCGATGCTGTCGCCACTCATGTGAAATTTTCAGAAGAGAACGCTCAGATCATGATGATCAATTTAGCATCAGCTCTAGCTTACCTTCATGAAAATAGCATCGTACATAGAGATATTAAACCTGAAAATTTAATGGTAAGTCAGTTTGAAATCAACATATTTTGATTGTATGTATATTTTTTTTCTCTCTCTCTCTCCTCTCCCATTCATCAGTTAAACTCAATTAAACTTTGAAATTTCTCTATTCTGCCCGTACTACAATGGGAATTTTTTTTTTTATCATTTTAACTCAAAGAACTTTTTCTACAGAAGAGCTATGAAATGGCAATCTTTTTGTAGGTGCTGTAAATTAACTGGCAACTAACTTGAGAGTACTTTGTGATGGATTGACAGTGGGTTTTTAACATGCAATATAGCTGCTGTTTTTCTTTTGGGTCGCGGTTGAAAGCAGGCATAAAGGTCCTGCAAAAAGATCGAAATTTTTCAAAGTATCGCTGCGAGTTATCAAAAGTGCGTTCATGTTGCAGCGAATATTGTCAGTTGTTGTTGTTCGTTACGTATGATTTGTTTCAATATATGGCGGTATGGCAATGTGAAAATTGTCCCATCTAATTTGGCTGCTCACAAGGCATATCAGGCGCCATTTGCAGTTTTTCGATAGCAGGCAAGGATATTCAATCGTTATTGTTTCAACCCCGTTTATTTTTAATTCATAGTAACTTAGATAAAAGGATGTTTAACGTTCCGACAGTGGAATTTTGTGCAGCACAGTTGGCACTAGCTCCTAGCAGTGAGCATTTTTTTTTTTTTTTTTAGCCAAGAGTAAATCTTTTGCCTTATCAATGTTTGTTGGATAATTTTGTACACCAGCTGGATTATTCAGTTTAGGGCTTTTCATGACATTTCTAGAAACTTGAAAGTACTAGATGAATGAACTAGAAGCTCACATTAATTTTTATATAGACTGATTTAGTTAGTCGATATATCGTGCGATTATATGCGATATACTCGTCTGGACCTATCGAAGTTCCGACTGGTTCGATATACATGGGTTTTCCCATAAGGAATCGGAATGCGATTTTCAAGCGGAAATTTCGGCCTTTTTGAGACATTTTTTACGCGTTGGAGGTTGCGATAATGGAATCTACGTATCCTCAAGTGCCAGGAACCAGCATAAAATAGGGCGATAGCGCAAAATTTAAACTAGTTATGCCGCATATATCGAACCAAGTCGTGAAAGTGAGGTTATGGCACCCCATTGTTTACATCCTTCCTTCCAACCTCTATGAACTGCAAAACTTCCATAAATTTCGACATTTAGCTGTTATTTCTTTAGAACTTTTGGAGGAATAATATACTAGAGTATTGTAGTTCACCTGCTTTGAAATTTTGAGCTCCAATATGCTTGATATTACTCAACAAGTTAGTGTTTCCTCATCACCGCAACGGTACAGAATCTAAGTAGGTACTTTATTGTCGTTTGCCTAGCCTAAAATTTTATCGCTGGGTTACTAACACATCTAAATTACAACAATATGTTCTTACCTTCTATCTGTAATTCAAATCTAGACAAGTTAAAGGGGGAACACTCAAATAAAGCTAGAGGAAGGCTACAGTCAGGAACGTGTGGGAGGACGGTTGATTGATGACGGGACTGAATCACCCTGCCGAAAGGTTCTTTACAGTCGACAATGTTTTTAGAAGAAGTAGGCCTCTTTAACGACATAACTGTCCGCGAAAGCACCAAACATCAGTGTTTTTTTAAACTAAATTTCAATGTATTTCTATGAATTTTCGTGTTGAATACATTAATAAATGCTAATCAAAAGTATTTGGGACGCTGATTTCAAAAATGATATCATTTTCTACTTAACTTGTCCCGATTTTACGCAATTTCTACTTTTAAAAAATGTTTGTGATAAAGTTTAAATTGTGGAAAATTTAGAATATTTCGATCAAAACTAAGGCCAAATTCGAACTCGGCAGGTCAATTAACATCGGAATAGCTGTAGTCTACGCGATTTAAGGTCCAGTTATAAGAAAAAAGCCCAAGTTTGTGTCTAGGGACCCTTGTTTTGTATTCATTGGGGGCGGACATCTATGTCGTTAAAGCGTAAAAATCTTTTAGAAGTATGTTATTGAAGGGTAAGAGGTAAATGAAGGATACAAGCATCAAAGAAACGAACGAAACACCGGCAGGTTGAAGAATATGACTGAAAAATTCAAACGAAGACTCGGGTAGAGTTACGGAACATGCCTTTTTCTAAAATCTGTGGTAATGTCAGGCATTACAGGACTCAAAATGTTAGTGCAAGTGTGCTACTATACTCTGACACATAATTCCTCCAAAAGTTTCGAAGAAATAACTGTTAAATGTCGAAATTTATGGAAGTTTTGCAGTTCATAGAGGTTGGAAGGAAGGATGTAAACAATGGGGTGCCATAACCTCACTTTCACGACTTGGTTCGATATATGCGGCATAACTAGTTTAAATTTTGCGCTATCACCCTATTTTATGCTGGTTCCTGGCACTTGAGGATACGTAGATTCCATTATCGCAACCTGCGACGTGTAAAAAATGTCTCAAAAAGGCCGAAATTTCCGCTTGAAAATCGCATTCCGATTCCTTATGGGAAAACCCATGTATATCGAACCAGTCGGAACTTCGATAGGTCCAGCCGATTCACTAAATCAGTCTATTAAAGTGTAACCTCGATTATCTGGACGGGTCGGGACCGGGCACCATCCAGATACAGAAATATCCGGATAATCAAATTCCAGTGATCAGATGACTTGACGTGAAAAATGTGCTTATAATAAGTGAAATCAGCACTACTTTGAATTTATTAACTAGAACATACATTTGTACATACAATAGAATGTATTTACAATAGACCTTGCCTATTACCTTAAATATTTCCTTTAAATAACGAGTCTTCTCTTTTGGACAAATATATATTGTTTCTTTTTCTGGCAGCCATGTCTCTAATTCTTTTGAGCATTAAGAGTTTTTGTGGCGTGCTTTCTTCTTGAAATCTAGCTCTCTATAAAGTAATTAAGACTGATCAAGACGAGTTTCCCAATCATGGTCCGGTTCAGTTTTCCCCAGTTTCTCTCATTCGAGTTTTGAAAACTGTTTTCGGACCTTGTCTGGATAGTCGATGTCCGGATAATTGAGGATACACTGTATTTATTTATTGTTGGGTTTGTCATGAAAATGCTTCAATGGTTCAAAATTTTTCATCAAGAAAAACTTTATGCAGCTCAAATTCTTGGCCTTTTTGTTTGTTTAGGTAAAAATGGATGGCAAAAATGTGATATGTTTGAAAGTTGGAGATTTTGGGCTTGCTCAGAAGGTGACTGGACCAGTGTTCACTGTCTGTGGTACACCCACTTACGTAGCACCGGAAATTCTGTCTGAAGTTGGCTACGGAGTAAAAGTAAGTCTGTATCTTTTTGTTGCAATACCAAAGAAGTTTGATCGAACATTCATTGGCAATTTGTGCTCTTCAAAAAAATTGAAGAATAGTTGAAAAAAATTGACGGAATTTGCCATCTGTGACCTCTCCTATGATGGAAGTGATGATTGATTGTCAAAGAGCTCTGCGTGCTGATCAGAGACTTCTTAGTCAAACGGATCAATGCAACTAAATACAAGTGATGCGATTGGGTGAGAGACCAATTTGGGGCGGATATCTTTCAAAAACCATTGTCCAGTCGCTCGTTAAGGAAAGATTGCTCCGGCAACACCTTTACGTATTGAGGGACTGAACAACGGTTTTTGAGAGACTTCTGCCCCAAATTGGTCTCTTACCCAATTGCGTCACTCATATTTAGTTTTATTTATCCGTTGAAGAATCAAGTCCCTGATGAGCTCGCTAATGTTTGATGGACTATCAAATTTTACTAAATTTTACTTTCTGGGTACAGAGCAAGAAAGAAGAAGTGCCAATAGAAGAAAAAAGAGGAAAGAGGAGGACCGTTTTTTGCCCCAAAAATGGTCAACATTTTAATCGGTCTAAAGATTTGTGCAAAATGGTTCTAGTTATTCCGAAAGGCTTATATTTCCAGGTGTAAGTGGTGTAAGTGGTGTTTATAGGTTATTTGAACTTTAATGGCTTATTTTACCGCCTCAAAGTGAGTCAGTTTGACAGATACAGTCGGGATACAGACCATCAAAGAGACAGACAACAGTGCCATTGCAATTCTCTCTCAATTTCCAACTTCATTAAATGTGAGAAAGTAAAAAGAAGATCTGTCGGCGCAAAATGAAGAAAAACATTTACAGCGGCACCTGTTTATAACGGAACTTCACTGGGCGAATACATTTTTCCGTTAATATCAGGTTTCCGCCATCAGCAGGTTTACCGGATGGAGAAAAAAAACTTTAAAACTTAAAAATTGAGAGGGCAACTGCCTCTTACCTTTATTTACCTTCGACACTTTGAAACTTAATTAAATCTTTAAAACTTATTATTTCATTAAAACTTTAAAACTTTACAAATTAGAATATTTAAAAATGTGAACTGTTTAAGATTATAAAAAACGTCTAGCTTTAACTGTTGAGAGACAGAAGTTGCTCGTTTTTCTAATAATATTTTTGTTTTACCAATAAGGTGTGACAACATGCATGTCATCTCACGACACTTCTATTAGATCAGCTCAGCGCCGTAATCTTAGCGCTAGGCAATAAGCATGCCACCTCCACCTGCGGCTCGCGCAGGGCCCGTCAGTACGCGCTAAGACCGGCCGTCTTCGGCTCTCCCCTCCGATGACCACCCCTCCCGCCCGCACGGATACGCTAGTCCAATTAGACGCACGAATGCATAAGTCACCACTTCGGCAGGGGCGTGATGGCGTCATCCTAAATATCCCCCAATCACAACCCCAGACTTTTTACTTGGGTGAAATTATCGGGTAAACTCTTCAGCACAGGCAAGGGGGGTGAAGACACTGAGGTTATGAATTTGGAAACACACGGAAAATCAGCGTCCTTTTTCCTAATTTTCGCTCATAGGAGATTTTCGGCTTCGTGCTTGCTCTGTGCATTTTTTATTCTACCTTCATGGTAATTATTATTTTTCACCTCCGTGGTGCTCGTTTCTAGTCTTCGTGACTTTTTTTGTCAATTATTGTACAGTTTTTACTTTCGGATTAAAAATTGTAATCTGCATTAATTTTTACCTTCGCGGTTGAATTTAATGTGTGAGAAATTCCCTTCGTGGTGAATTTCATTGGTGTTCCGTTTTTATCCTTGTGGTGGAAATTGCGCACTTTAGAAATTTGCCTCTGCGGCGAATTTTATTCTCTAAGTGTTAATTTTTAATTCTCGAGTAGATTTGCGTCAATTGTAATTTTTCCCTCCGCGGTAAAAGTTATTTTTCTCTCTCTGTGTTGGGAAGAATAAAATCTGCTCATTTCTGAGTAAATTTTATTGACCCCTAGTGATATACCAACGCTGTGTGTCTCCAGATTTGTGCCTCTATGTGTTCTTCATCTCTATGACTAATGCTTCGATAATTGTGTGTTTTTGCGCAAAATTCTTAGTGCATTTAATTCATTGGTGCGCGTTGGTGACGACCCCTTTAAAAGATCGCTAAAAGTGTGTTAAGTTACGATTCTTCTAATCGCCCGCCCCTTTGGCGCGGCCTTGCTGAACAGTGATATCTTGTAAATTCTTCACCCTCCACGACGTCTCTAGTGGATTTTGAGTAATTAATTCGGCCAGTTTATTATACCGTAAATTCTGTGAAAATTAACGTAAGCACTCTTAGTGTCGCGGAAAGTTTGAATACCGTAAGTTATTACCGTAAACCGCTCTTTTGATTTGACTTGCGCGTGAGCGCCCTCCATATAAATTACCCTTTCTACGATAAAATTAAGTGGCGTCCATCGTCCGATAGTGTTCTAACCATTGCTACGCCCCATCACTATCTTGAGACGGAAAGTCCAGATGAAGCTTCCCTTCATTCCTTTTCCTTTAATGAAAGCTCATTGATTGAAATCGGACGAAGGAAAGTGGTTGATGACAGGTGGTTACGAGGGAATTTTATAAGTACAGGAACGATCGTGTATCGATCAGCCTCCGCATAGGAGCAATTCTTTTGGGAGTTAATTGGTATTGGGATACTGTCTGATTCAGCGTTTAAGTCTCGCGAAGTAGAGAATAGGATAGGAAGTAACAAACCACGCAAGACCCACCCTATAACGGGGGGGCTGATAATCACCTCGCCACTAATAAGGAACCACTTCGTCACAAAGGTTAAGCACTTGTGCATCATTTTTATCTAGGGCAAAGCTACTAAGGTCTTGAACTACAGTTAGAGCTTGACGATAGGACCGGATAGTTGGCTCCGAGAGGGGTTCTTTTGCGTCATTCTCATCATCACTTGACTCTGCTTCGTTTTGGTTCTTGCTGTCTGTTTTTGTACTCTGTAATGAACTCATATCTCACTTAACAAATCGCTACACGGACAGATAATCAAGATTCGGAAATCGGTTCAACAGATTCCCTAACCAGGTTGCCTCTTTTCTCACAATTTTTCCGCTAAACACGCCTTTGAAACCTTCTGTTTCCGCGTTGGACAGGTTCCGCTATGGTCAGGCTGATTTACATTGATTTACCATAGAAATTCCAAGGGGCCGGCAAAATTTTCGGATAACATCGGGTTTCCGCTACCACCAGGTTCTGTTATAAACAGGTGCCACTGTATTCCCAACAATGCTTGAAGGGATTCAGAATAAAATTCTTGAATGATGGAAAAGAGCTGAGCTCTGAAAAAGTTTCAAAACCTTTTTTTACTTCTGGAACATAGAATAAAAACTACTTCAAAAATTTATGGATTTTTAGCTGTGCACGAGGCTGTGTTTATTTTTCTGCACTCGCAGTTATGTTTCGAATTCTCACATCTTTTCCTTGTTTCAGATCGATGTATGGGCTGCCGGAGTTATTTTATATATTGTTCTTTGCGGTTTCCCTCCGTTTGTCAGTGAGAATGATAACCAAGAAGAATTATTCGATGACATTTTGTCGGGTGTTTATTCTTTTCCATCGCCGTACTGGGATGAAGTTTCAGATCAAGTCAAAGATCTAATTTCTCATATGCTTATGTCAAACACAGAACTCCGGTTCTCTGCTGAGGATGTCCTTGACCATCCATGGCTAGAAAGGTCATAGTTATCTTCTTTCGCCAATCAATGCAATGTAATAAACAACGCGAATCTTTTCATATTTATCCATCATCATTTCTTTCATTTCATTTTAAATGTTTGTTTATACATTTATTTTTTTTTTCTTTCTTTCTTTTTTTGGTAGAATTGAGGAAAACTCAACAGAGCCAGATTTTGTTCATAAAATGTTTCACTTTACACGGTCATACTTTGCCTTATACTAAAGAACTGAGAAGGTGGGGAATCGATAAATTTCAGGATGTAAAAATGTTGAAATCTTTTTTCTTTTACTATGCTTGTGTTTTTTTTTTATTTTTTTTTTTGGTTCATGCTGCTTTTAGAAAGACTGTACTATTCCCTTCAGGTAAAACAAAAGTCAACAGCTTGATATTTTTAGTTCGTGTTTTCTCATTTTTTTGTAACATTTTTATAAACTTTTAAGGTTTGTAATGTCATGTTGTAATGCAATGAGGCTCTCTTGAAATGTGAGAATTGGATTGAAAATCCTGATAAATCTGATCAAAGATATGAAAACATCAGGTTCATGAGCAATTGGGTGTACTTACAATATCCTCATTTGAGGTCTTGTCTTCACCTGAACAAAAATTGAGGTGATTGAGAACATTTTGGCTCTAAGAAAGCCTGGAAATATTCAAAACTGTAGACTTAGTTTGGAGGATTTTAATTCACCTAAAGATGAACTTTTCATTTGACTCGTGATCACTGATCAGATATCTAATGAAACAATTCTAAAGAAAATGAATCAATCTCATCGCCTGGTTGATGTTGAGCAATACTGAACTATAGGTAGCCCAATGACCCTGTTGAAACTATTAGGTATGTTGTGATAGCATTTTTAACTTTGTGGAAAATTGTAATGTATGAATTTAATGAAAAAAAATTAAACATGCTTGAGCAAAAGTCAAAGTATTTGGCTGCTAGATAGTTGCTCGATGCTGTATCAAAAAGTTTGTACGCAAAAGCAGGAACCTACTGGTTCTGATGAATGGATCTGTCATGCAATTAGACAACATCACAATTCACAAGCATGGTAAAGAAATCATCAAAGAGCTAATTGGAGAAAAGTGTCGCTGAGAAAGTTGTATCAATATCCAATATCAGATTGCAGAAGAACACTTAAAATCAGTTTTAAAGTGATAAAGTAAAAGGACTTACCTATTCTAAGGCATTTTCTTTCGACTAATTCCACAGAAACTGCAAAATTTGATTTTAGCCATGGCTCCTGCTCCATGTCCCTACTAATTAAAATATTCTTTAAGATGATTCTTCAGCTCATTTCTGCCATCATAGCGCTACCGTTCAATTAATGTCAAATTACAGGCCGGAAGTAATTTATGTTTAAGAAAGCAGAGTGTCCGTACTAGATATCATCCAAAGAACGTCTCTGCAAAATATCTTGTCAATAACTTAAAAAATGAGGCTGTAGTAGCATAAAATGAATTATTGCATTTCGATACAAGAATTGATTTGCGATATGTTTTCCATTTTTTGGTACTTTTAGCCTTATTTATTTTTCAAGTTATTGACAAGATATTTTACAGCTAGACGTACTTCAGGTGATTATCTAGCAACTGACACTCAGTTTTTTCAAATATAGGTTACTTTCGTCCTGTAATTTGACATAAATCCAACGGTAGGGCTCTGGTGTCAGAAATCGGCTCTAAACACTGAAGAATCACCGTGAGGCTCATCAGATTGTGTGATAGTAAAGGATTGCATCCTAGGTATCAATGTTGTTCTTTGCCTGAGAATGTTATTAGTGTTTTGCTCTTTTCATTCAGATTCTGTACAAGTGTTTATTCCAACAAGTTACTTTTCTGGAAAAAGTTACAAAGTTTTGTAAATATAATCTTTGCAATCAATCGAATCCACCTCCTTAGTTTCTTGTTATCCTAAAATTTGAAGGCTCCATCATTCACTTTGCCAAGAAGACTTTAAAAATTATTTTTAAAGAATGTTTTTTAGGCGTGTGAATTTTTCATCTATAGTTTTATAAACAATGTATTCTAGTTGTATGTACTTAAATTACACGTGAATTTTATAGAATATGATGTAACTCTTTTTGAAGAAAACTATAAATTACCATATGTAATCAAATATAACATACCATAGCAATTTTGAAGTTCAGATATTAAAGTGCATTAATTTTCTGTGATTGGCGTTGAATTACCTTATCTGGCACTTCAGAGTAGAGATGAAAGGAAGTTTGACTTGTTTGAGGCCCCTTAAAATGTAATGAATTGTCTCTGTTAGCAGTATAATGGCGAAATAAATAGCTGGTGAGTGCCTGTTGTCTTTGCTGTGCTTAAAGAAGCCTACACTGAGAAGAAAGTGGGGAAAAAAATGGCTCAACAAACATCCTGTTATCTCAAACTATGACTAACAATGACTTTTCGAAGTTGACAGCAGGAAAAACCAAATTTTAAGGAAAAGCAATCTTTAACTGAACAGTTGACTGAAAATTGATGCCGATTTGTCTTGGTGAAGAACATTTTCACAGTGTCAACTCAGGTGGAAGTAAATTATATTTGCCCGTTATTTGTTCTTAAGACCACCTTTGAAGGTTTTCTGTTGAAGACTGAGTTCAATTGACTTGAATTGCTAGAGATTCCACCCCCTTAAAAATTTGCGTGTGATAGTTAAGGTCCTGTTTCCTGGGGTCGGTCACAAATTGACCCCAGTCCATTACATCTTTGTGTTTGCTCGAAATGCTTTTAGTAACTCTGGGGTTTGAGTTCCATTTAGGGGCCCTGTATCATTGTCATTTGCCAATCAGTGATCATCCTTTGAGTTTTTTCTGAATAATGTGTGGCATCAATTTTGCTCTCTAATTATTTTGAGGGGAGGGGGGGGGGCTGTGTGACTGACTCAGGGGGTGTGTTATATTGGAGGAAATATGGTACCCAGTTGAAAACGATGCTACTCAACTTTTTCTTACGTTATGTAGTAGGTTTGAAATTGTGGTACTGAAAAAAACTTGGTGCGCAAATTATATGCTGTTCAAAGTTGATTCATTTTTCCCCCTTGTTCATTCATATGACAGTTCAAGGTGATTATTGAGGCTCAGCAATTTTTATTCGATTATTGTAGGATGTAAAACTTATATCCAATTAGGTTTTGAATGTTTCAGAAAATTTGAGATTTCACTTTAAAGAATCATACTCTGGAAACATTTGTCAAAAAAATCATTAATAATGGAAAAACTTGCGGTCAATAGGCGTATTGCTGAAGGATTCATCTAATAGATCTGCAATTTGCCTTTTGACTGGAGTCATGCTGTCAATATTGAGTCTAGCCCCATGATTTTATCAATCAAATTTTCCTGGTGTGTGTTTCTTTGAAGTTTCTTTTGAACTTTTTTTCGAATATTAAGAAAAAAGTTAGATTTAAGCTTTATGTGGAATAATAATCAAGTGAAAATAGCTGAGCCTCTAGAATCACCTTAAATTTTGTCTTTTTCTCCCACCGGCAGATCTCGCAAAATCTTCATCAAATTCTGAAGGATTTATTTCTCACTGTCTCTCCTGATTCATGACTTCAATCATCCCTCCCTCTCTTCATCTTCATAATTCCTCCAAAGTTTTTAAACATACACCTCTATATTTTATTTCATAGCATTCTTGAAGCACAGAAAGAATAACATTACTAGCAAATGTTTACTTTGTAATAGATTCAGTCATTTTGAACTTTATAATCTATTGTCACAATTTTTATCTTGTTAGTATCTGTCTCCGGGTTTTTAAGTTAAGTTCTCTCAGTTTTTCCCTTTATCGGTTTTTTTTTCTTTAAATTTTATTTATGCTTATCATAGCAATATGCTTGAAATTATTACCTAAGAAAATGTCTTCCCCAAGTTTTATTGTTGCGAACTGATCTTTTAACACAATTCTCGACAGGAAGTTCAATAGCACTCAGCTGACTGCTTATCAATGTTTGATCAATTTCCTTTTTGTAAGCATTGTGTTTGTAACTGTTCCATTTTATAAAATTTGTTTTTCATCAAACTGTATTTTTGTATTAATTTTGTTCTCTCCCTTAAATCCTTTCTCAACAGATTATGTTCTTTGAAAATTACGTTTTTCTCAGAGACAAGTAGAGACCCAGCACACCGAGTGCCTCCCGTGTTAAAAAAGTGAGGCAAGTTGCGCTCAGTTTTGTTTGGGAGTGACCGGCTGCAACGATAAACTGTCGCCTACTGTTGAGTAGTGAGCTCAACAAAAGGCTAAGATTGGTCCGCGGTCCTGGAAACGGAAACAGGTTTTGCTCGGGGAATGCAAACCACACGCTCATCAGTCATTTGAAGGCGACTGTTGGCCGTTGTTTTGATAAGTTCCGACCAAACTCAAGATGGCAAAGTGTACACCTGTCGCAAGCTAGGTGTTTAGGCTTTCTAGGTGTCTATTTGTTTCTGGTTTCTCTCTGGTTTTGTATTTTATCAAGTTAGGGTTTCACATGTTATCTTTTCAAACAAAAAATTATTTTTCAATTAATATTCTTCTGTTGAATTTTTGATTGCTTCAAACAAAGTGTGGTAATCATTGTAATCTTTACAGATCTAATGTTGGAAAGCAACGTCATTTTGTACAACATTTTCTTTTAAAGTAATGCAGAGAATGTGGCATATTTTAATTTGCCTCCTGCAAGTTGTATCTCGTGATTCAAAGCCAACGGCCAAGTCACTTTGTGTCTCAACTGGATATTCACTGATTTTTATTTTTTAACACTCAAAACCAATGAAAATTCAATCCACTTCTGCCTTGCCTTTTTTTTAACAAAGAAGTTGTATTTTTGAGAGAAATTTTGTCTGCGACTTTGAAACCTTTTTAGTTCTTTTTCTCCCTCAGTTGTTCTTAAGGCTTCGGAGAAAACTTTTGATTTTTGCCTTGCTCCTGATTTTTCTCCTCGAAAGTTTTCAATTAGCTCGGAAAAACTAGTTTGATTTTATTGAACGATACGGTGTCAAAAACCATGAATATACCAGAGACAAATAGAAACCCAGCACAAATGCAACAGGTGTCCACTTTTCCAGTTCAATTTTTGTCGGCACTCATCGAAACAACAGCCAGCAGTTGCCAACTGTTGACTGATGAGCGTGTAGTTTGCATTCGCTAAGCA
Source organism: Trialeurodes vaporariorum (assembly GCA_011764245.1). Classification (NCBI taxonomy): domain Eukaryota; kingdom Metazoa; phylum Arthropoda; class Insecta; order Hemiptera; family Aleyrodidae; genus Trialeurodes; species Trialeurodes vaporariorum. Next base: position 69,655,687 of record VMOF01000220.1, read on the forward strand.
AAACCTGTTTCCGTTTCGGGGACCGCGGACCAATCACAGCCTTTTATTGAGCTCAACACTCAACAGTAGGCGACTGTTTTTTGTTGCAGCTGGTGACTCCCAAACAAAACTGTGCCCACTAAACTTACTTCACTTTTCTAACATGGGAAGCATACAGTGTGCTGGGTCTCTATTTGTCTCTGGATTGTACTCGGGTTTCAACTAATTTTAACTTTTTCCAAGATTAAGGCATCGTGTATCACTGGCTGGTTTTATTTTTTACGTAAACCCGCTTTTATTGGTCAAACTATGTATTTAGGTTTTCAAATGCTCATAAATTCAGTAGTAATACTTTCTTTTATTTTGTGCATCAAATACATAATTTATTTATTTTTCACTATTTGTACCTGGTTTTTATGAATAGCTTTAATTTGGTAATATTCTCTTTGTTATCCAACTTTTTTTTTACTTATTTTGTAACTAATTAATTTGCTCTTATGTTAATCATACTGCATTGCATCATTTTCTAAATCCAATGAACAGTGCCACAAAGTGACTGAAACGATGGCGTAGCTTGTTAGATTGTGCCTTCCTCTGAGTTAAAATTTGATGCTCGCTCTGTTCCACCTCTGACTTTCACCACACCATTCAATCTCTCTGCTCTTGTTGTTGTTCTCAAAGACTTCTAATACTATCTAGACTGGAAATAATGCCTGCCCGTTGAAGACGATCGGCAGGCAACCATGATTAAAGTATGTGCTAAGATTTTCAGAAATACATTAAAGTTAATGGGAAAATGACTTTTTTTTAAAAATTAATTAAAAATACTAAAAAAAATTGTTTTTCCAAAAAACTTGGTACCATTTAAATAATGATTTGCAGATTCCTGTTTGGGCCGGTTTCTATACTGATTTCTTGATCGTAAACATTCTACAGAGGCTCAAAGTTGGGTCAATTTTCCTAATTTCTATGGGATCTTCCACTGTTTCGGTACCCCATTAAGACAACCTACTCAGCTGTTTACACTCAATTTTATGTAATCTATGTTATGATTAAAGTTATAACTATTGTTTGCCTGAATAATTTATCGCATGAATTTCATTTTTTTGAGCTGCAACCATTCAAAAATTGTACGAAGAAAACAATTTTGTAAAGCACCCTGTTGAAAATCGAGACCCAACTTTAAGCCCCAGGAGGGTTCTTCATTCAAAAATCACGTATAAAACAGGCTCAAACCGCAATCTGCATATCATGAGTTTTCAAATGATATCAAGTTTCATGGAAAAATATTTTTTTAGTATTTTTCATTAATTTTTAAAAAAAAGTCATTTTCCCATCTGTTTCAATGTATTTCCAAAAATCTTTGCACACACTGTCGATTAGGTTGTGGCATAGCCAGGAGTAACATACAGGTTTTGTCCCACTCTTCCCTTTAAGTTTCCTCGCCCTAATATCGGCCTTATGCCCAGTCCAGATAGTATTAAAACTATAAGTCTTTGGGTGTTCCTTTCCCTTGGGCCCGTCCATGTTCACTTATCTTATCACCCCTCTTCTTTAAGCCCAGAGACAAACAGAGACCCAGAACAAAGCTTGCGACAAGTGTCCACTTTTCTGGGCTCAATTTAAGTCAAAACTCATCGGAACAACAACCAACTATTGCACTGTTGATTGATGAGCGTGTGGTTTGCATTCGCAAAGCAAAACCTGTTTTTTGCCTGTTCCCATTACCGGGACTGCGGACCAATCACAGCCTTTTGTTGAGCTTCACCATTCAACAGTAAGCAATGTTTATCATTGCAGCCGGTGACTATTAAACAAAACTGTGGACGCTATACTTGCCTCACTTTTCTAACACGGGAAGCATACGGTCTCTATTTGTCTCTGTTTATAAGCCCTTTCATTTCTCTCTCTCTCTCTCTCTCTCTCTCTCTCTCTCTCTCTCTCTCTCTCTCTCCCTCTCCCTCTCTCCCTCTTTCCATCTCTCCCTCTCCCTCTCTCTCTCTCTCTCTCTCTCTCTCTCTGTCTCTCTCTCTCTCTCTCTCTCTCTCTCTCTCCATGAATTTCCCCTGAAGATGGATTATTTTATGTAGGCTTAAATGGAGAGAATCCGTTATTGCCATATTGCACGAGACACCACTACACTGTTTTTCAGGCGCAACAATTCTATTCATTCAAAGGAATCAACATATTTACCGATTTTAGTCACTTGTGGGTTGCCTTAGAGGTGAGCTTTGCGGAATCACTTTTTGTAGTCTCTTTGATTCTGATAGACTTATATCATTTGAGGTAGATCATTGAAAAAAGAGCATTGCTTTCTTAGATAGAAATTTCTTTATCAAAAAGTCTGATTTAATCAGAGTCTGTAGAAATTTTACTCATAAATGGACCTTGTACTAAAGCACAACAAAATTGATAGAAAGGCAATCTTGGCATTTAGTTTTTTGTGAAAATTTATGACTACAGTTATTTTGCGCAAGCATTTATTAAATTTTGTTTGTGTAAAAGTTAAACTTGTACGTTTCAAATTAAAATTTATCTTTTCATGCTTAAGTTATGTTTATTGTTACTGCATTTTTTACTATCAGAGGCAAGCTATCAATGACAAGGGCAAAGAACCCGTCAACACCCAATTTCTTTGCGATAGTAGGGGTTTTACCCTTGATCACTTAGAGTTTTCACAATTTTCGACCAATAGCATCACTCATAGACAGTTTTGACGATCGGTTTATCGATAAAGTAAATGATCGGTCCTTTGAACGGACGATTAAAACTGTCTATAAGTGATGATATTGGTCAAAAATTGTAAAACTTGGCTGTTGCTATGGTAACCATCGTTAAAGTGTCTGTTTTTTAAAGCCATTTTCATGGTGAAGCCTTTAAAAAACCGATACTTTAACGATGGTTACCAAAGCAAAAGCCAAGTTTTACAATTATCGACCAATAGCATTACTCAGACAGTTTTAATGATCGGTTTATCGGTAAAGTAAATGATTTGCCCTCAGCACCAAATAATAAAATATGCTCATAGGAAAGTAAATAATAGAATATTTTACTGTTCGGTTTATCCATAAAGTAAATGATCGGCCCTTAGAACCGAATAATAAAATATGCTCATAGGAAAGTAAATAATAGAACGTTTTAACAATCAGTTTATCGATAAAGTAAATGATGGGCCCTCAGAACGGAATAATAAAATATGCTTATGAGAAAGTAAATAATAGAAGATTAAAACACAGAAGAACAGTGGACCTCAAAGCATGTTTTATTAACAGGTATGTAGGTTTCAGGATTATAAACAAATAAGATTAAACATGAATCAAGTACTGATAGTACTTAAAAAATCACAGTGAGGTTAAACAATTAAAACACACTCAGATCAGATTATGTACATATACAACTTTACAAAAAATGAAAAAAAAAAAGTTTCATAAATGAAACCAATTTGTAAAAAAACTCATACTCTAATAAAGAATCACATCCTCACATGCAGTGGACATAGTGTAAAACAAAACAAAAAACAAATTCATATTAAAAGAAAAGATCAGATAAGTGAGATTTATTTTTCAAAGTTAGTTCAACTTTTTCCTAAATCATGCCATAACTATTAAGTTGGTCTCTAGTAAAAATCCCTCAGCCCTCTCGAATTTTCGTGCAGGAAGTACAGATACAGTTTCAGCAATAACATTATCGAGGTCTATCTACCAATCGGATGTTTGTTCAGCGTTTAATGATCATTCAGGGGCAAAAAAATGTTAAAATGTTTGGCACTCACAAGCGCTCGTCGGTAGATGACTGGTGTCCGCTTATGAGGGGTTCAACTGGTTTCAACCCATCATAAGTACGCACCGTACATCTATGAGGAGAATCGTGAGGTCCCAACATTTTTTGGCCCCATTCAGTTCAGTTTGGTTAAATTTGGTGGCTCAGAGTCGACACATTAAACAATAAAACCATCTAACACACTTTTGATAACCTTCACTGCGTGGGTACCTACTTGTACTTAACCTCTTGTAAAATTTGGCAAATGCAACAGAAAAAAAAAAAATAAATCTGTTGAAGAAAAATTAAAAGAAAAGAAAGCAGTAGAAGAAGAAAATAAATAGTCAACTTGAATCAAAACATGAGATTGACTAAAAGAGAATTAAAAACTACGATACACAGCAAATTTACAAACGCGTTTTAAAAGGTACATATCAATATTTTCACACCCAAAATCAAAGAAATAAAACATTCAATAAAACAAAAATTATCATAGACCAAATAATAACAATAACGGCTCACAATTTGGTTCAACAAGCATAAGCTGACATGAAAGAATTAAGGTGATTCCAGGCGAAACTTTTCCAGATTTCAATCCAATGGATAGCGCCACTAGTCGCTTTTTGGAAAAGTCGTGTTTTTGGTGTTTTAAACTGAAACCATAGATAAAACGCAAAATCCAATAACGTCAGCAACTGCAAATTTTTTTTTATGGATTTTTTGAGCCCAAAGCGAGCAAAAAAAACCGTAAATTATGAAATTTATTTCGCCATAAGCTTAGTCAGTGCGAGTGATAGTACATCTATCTGCCTCACTCGCACTCATTGAGGCTTGTGGAAATTTTTGTACTTCATAATTTCCGGCTTTATTTTTGAGTGTTTCAGCTTGAAACCTTCAAGGTATTTTACTGAAGTATGCTCGCAGGTGCTGGTGTTTCTCAAATTGGTGTTTTCAGTGTGAGTTTGTGAATTTTAGCCAAAAACTGTTGACTTTTAAAGCAGCGCGACAAGGTGTCCACTATTGAAACTAATTGACCTTGGAATCATCTTAAAGCCTTGCTTTTTTAACTCTTGTCAAGGGGTTGATTTTTTTATGCATGGAACGCGATGGAACATAACGGAATGAATTACTCTTACTATTAGTTACTCTTGGATGAGTGTGGTCAGTCTAGCATTCTGATAAAAGAAAACGGTTTATTTATTTATTTTCTGAATAATTTCTGAAGGAGAGGCTCTTAAATTAACGAGTTTGAGGTTATATCTCAGTGAAACATAAATTACTACGATCAGTGGACCGTTGTCAAAGTGGTTAGAGTGTTCCGTTCCGTTTCAGCGCTGGGTAAGAGCAATAAAAAAACGAAAGTGTTCCATCACGTTCCGAATAAAAAAATTAGCCTAAGGATTTTAAGGGAAAAATGAGCAACACACATGAAGACTACACGGAAAGAACGTGGTTAGTCACTTCAGGTGTTGTCAAAATTTAGCAACCAACTCTTCACTTTATTCTCCATAAGAAAAACAACATATTTTTACTACATGGTATAAACAAACGCTTTTGAGTTGGGCAAACTCATCAGCTGATTAATTGGCTTTTTTACCTCAGCTGATGAGTTTGCCCAACTCAAAACCATTTGTTTATTCTCCATGTGGCAGATTTAAAAAATGATATGAAAAGTAAACAAAAATTTGGGATTATTGTCTTTTGTGTCTACAAAAATCTCTTAATTTTTTTTTTGCTTTGAATCTCTTTTTTTGAGCGAGCCATGTATTTAAAACAATGAAATCATTTGCCAAATTTTGACAACGCCTATAGTGACTAACCACACTCTTTCATCTTTTCAGGCTAATCATTGGAAATTATTCTATTTTCTTCTGGTTACCAATGAGCAGGTAACAAGACTTAATTTACTAATGACACAAAATAAATGAGCTACAAATGTCTTCCGAAAATTGCGCTTGATTAGAAAATTTTCCAAAGTAAAATGCAAAAGAAACACAAATTAGAAAAAGCTTAATTCTTCAGCTGCCACAACAAACTTGTTGGGTTAGAAGACCAAAAGTCCAAGATTGAACATCTAATTTCTGTTTTGCCTAACCATAGCCATCTCGAGGAAAGAAACTATCCAGCATTAAAAAAAAAAAAAAAAAAAAAAAAAAAAAATTAAAATTGCTTTCACTGTTGAAACTTGCCTTTTAAGTAGATTCCATGAATCTACTTATTGCGGAGGGTGCGATGTTGGATTTTTCGGGAAATTTTATCAAATGAGCACGTTTCATGGTCCCCTGAGTGAGAAAATACCACTCGTTGAAAATTGTATATATATATATATATATATCTTTATATGTATGTTTCAGCCAGTTTTACCGTTTTTATGTCCCACGATCCTGTTCGTAATTTTTGGTTTTTGTTCTTGAAATTTTTCTCAACTATTTGTTGGGTTTATTTCTTGGATGAGTTCGAAGATGGTGTAAATCCGATTGTTAGTTTTCGCGCTATGGGCCGTGTTTGAGTCGTAAAATGTGTTTTTGAGGCTTGTTTTTAGGAGTGTTTGTATTGAGGGTTTTTTTTGGGAAAATTTATGTTGGCCGTTTTGTTACGCAACTTTTTTACTCGAGTCATTTTTTTGTGTTTTGCGTTGTAAGCGAGTTAAAGTGATGTGTTTTTCGGGTTTTTTGGCAGTGTTTTTATATGAAGAAATTGTTTTTTTGTTTCAAAAATTTTAGTATATATCGTGGAGGATGTTTTTAGTTCATATGCTCTTTGCCTTAAATTTTCCCTGTGTTTTACGTGTTTTACGAGCTATTTAGTTTCTTATGGGATTTTACAAGTGAAAGACAAGGATGGTGTACTGGTATAAATGCTCTTTCTTTGTTTTACACGTACACTGTTGCTTAGGTACGTTATTTATTTATTTTCTTGTTTTATCAGCTGCTCTCATTCAGATTTATCCCTCATTACCGTTACAAAGATTACACATTTTTCAATCTTTGTACTATAATCTTTTTCTCATGGTCATTTTTATTTAAATGTGGAACAGCTGATAAAAAAAAAGAAAATTGAATAATTCAAAGAAAATCATAACATAACCTATTTATTGAAATTTGTGAAAAACTTATATAACCTAGCTTTTATTTCTCACTTGCATTGTAAAGATTACACATTTCTCTGTTGGTAATATAATCTTTTTCACAATTATATTTGGATTTTGAGCAGCTGATAAAATAAAAAAGAAAAATTCAGATAAAAATTCAACGAAAATTATAACCTATATTTAAATTTGTGAAAAAATGATTTAACTAAGCATGGAATCTACTTCGTCTTACCGGCCTGCCGGGAGGCATTTTTATATGAAGCAGGGGCAAAATAGATTAATTTCAGTGCGTTCTACAAAGAAAAGTTTCTTGTTGATGATAATGATAAAAAATATAGTCATGTTCTGGCGCAAATACTTATGAGGCCGGTTAGATAAGATTAGAACAAACAGCAAAGGAAAAAGTAAACACAATAACAACTACCTTCGCCAATGATTGTACCACAATGATGCGACAGACTCTGCAACAGTCATAGCTCTAATGAAATGACAGGTACTTCGACAGGTATCTTTGCGACATCGATGCTTGATTTTAATTTGAAAAATGTGATATGGAAGAGGTAAATCAGGTAGTAAAATGTGATACTTAATGAGTAGAAACAGAAGAGATTTCTTTAAGTATGTTCTTGAGTACTTTTCTTGTGCCCAGAGCTGGTCCGTATTAAAAGCTTTTTCCTTTCTACTTTTCCTTTTTTTTTAAATCTAAAATAAACTAATCAAATTGGAGTTCGTAAATCATCATTGCCTTATCATAGGCCTCTCCTTTGGAAATACTGATTTAAAAACTAATTAAACTAGCTGTTTAACAGCGTAATCAAAACTTTCACTCAACTTAAATTAATAAGCAAAACTAAAAAGAACTATGCATTATGTATAAAAAATAAATTTATTAAGTATTTGATCACTAGTGCTTGTATAATATTGCTTTTCCATGATATTAAAAACTAAGACAACACAAAAAATGATAGTAATAAAATGAAGTAAAACAATGAAAAAAAAAAGAAAAAAAACCAAGAAAAAAATTTACATAATAACTAAATGAGAACACATTCAACATAATCTAACAACTTAATTTTTATCCATGAACTAGGATGTTCCTGTCCAAGATACTGTGGCTTTTTCAGTCTCGTCTTGTTGTGAGTCTGACTAAAAACCTTAAACAAACTATGTAAATCATGCATTCAAATCACTTGGACAAAGATGAGAAAATCTTTATGATACTGTATCAAAAAAATTTTAAATAAAGGTTTGTAGGACCAGGCGCTGATAAAAGCTGAAACAAATATTGCTTCAGCTTTGGCAGCTTCTAGTTGAGGCTGACTCCTATCCATGCAAGGCATACCGTATTTACCCGTGTATAATACGCATCAAAAACACACTTTCCGCGGCTCAAAAATCCGGGTGCGTATTATCTATGGGGTGCGTATTATCTACAGGTGTTAAAAGTCAATTTCCAACTTTCTTCATATATGTGTGAGTCCTTTTCATTTGGTAACTACGCGAGACCGGGATAATTTTCATCCAAAGATAAAAACTGCGACTATTTGATTATTTCGCGATATAATTATAGACTTTACGCGATAAGATAAAATACTGAACGACTCGCAGATTTCAATCAGCAAGATAAGATAAGACTAGATCACTAAAGTCTCGGGCTGCTTCCATAAGATAACGCGAGCAAGGCCAGAGAACGATGAGTCTGATAAGGAGTCAAATGGCGCGCCGGCGACTCTGGTTCTGATGATGAAGAAGAAGAAGAAGGCGCAGAGTCAGACGAAGCGAACGATCGCCGATCCGTCCCTAAACAAGTGATAACACACATGTTCACTGTGCAACGAAGGGTTGAATTTGTAGTTACCGACAACTTTCTTGAGTTTCCTTCAATAAGGTGCATGCGTATTATCTATAGGGACTATAGGAGTTTATTTTTTACATTTTTAGCCTCTTGAAAATCTGGGGTGCGTATTATCTACGGGGGCGTATTACTTAGGTGTACACGGGTAAATACAGTAATTATAAATAGAAATTGATTCATTTCCAAAAGGAAACGAGCTGTCAAGATGACTTTATCAGAATTACACAAATGATAGAGCTATTTGTAGGTCTTTTGAGAAGGGCCACTTTTTACTTTCTCACTCTAACTATAAGTTGGAAAAATTGAGAAAGAATTGCGATGGCGCAGAGATTTTCCAGGTGTTTCGTTTCGATACTTAGCCTCTCACAACTAAATGAATCATTATTTTTACAAAGTAATGGCCTTTCATCATTCCTAATACAATCCAGAAGAACACCCTTGCATCATATTTATATATTTTTTAACCCTTCCAAACTTACAGGATTTTATGTACCTGAACAAATTCTGTGGCATCTGTCCCTTTGATGGTCCGCTTTTGAACCATTGATCCATATGCATTCAAATTTTGCACATATGTTGCTTTCTAGATTCCCAGTGGCGTTTTTTCTGTTTTTTTGAAATTTCAACTTTTAAGTTAGTGATGGAGGAAAAACGGGTTTCATTAAAATCAGAAATGGGTAAAAATGGGGGTCTAGGGGTCAACCCCAGAATTCTAAAGGGTGGTCTGGGGGTCTCCCCCAGAATTCTAAAGGGGGTGTGGGGGTCTCCCTCAGCATTTTAAAGGGGGGTCTGGGGGTGTCCCCCAGAAAAAATGGTGTGAGAAAGTGTTCGTAAGGTATTCCCTACAGTTTATTAAGTTTACTTCAACTAGCCCTCCAAGAACCGCATGGGATAGGGAGAGGGTCTAATGATAAAACCTATAACGTCGTTATAGTTTATTATATGTTCGTGCTAACTGCGTTCCGGAGAAACGTTACGTTCATAAGTTACAATGCCTTGATGTTTCCGATGCAATGAAAAGTGGGTCTTTGAGTCACCAAATTTCTTCACAAGTTTTGGATGTAATTAAATCAAATTTTGTTTGTCGGAGTTTCTATAGTTGCTAAATAAATAAATAAAGTCTCATATCTTTAAAAAGAAAAAAAACAGGAATTTGAGAGAGCATTGTACAAGAAAATTAGCCATTGAAAGAATTTCAGTTGATGAGTACGAAATTTTAATTCAATAAATCAATTACCAGTTCACAAGTTTCTTTGATTTTTGAAACTTAAACACTTTGGTTTTGTCAAAATGGACATGAAATGAAGTTTCGGAGACACCCAACTTGATGGAAATATCACTCTCTACGCTAGTTGAGTTAATACTGAAATTGGGAGGGAAGGGTTTCTTTTGGTGGTAACATTTATTCAGCAACTATGGAAACTCCAACAAACAAAATTTAATTTAATTATATCCAAAACTTGTGAAGAAATTTGGTGACTCAGAAACTCCACTTAGCATCCCATTGGGAACTTTGAGGCGTTGTAACTTAAGAACGAAATGTTTCTCCGGAACGCAGTTAGCATGAACATATAATAAACTATAATTGAAACAAATATTTTTTTTTTTTAAATTTTTTCCAAACCTCCATTTAATAGCTCACAAAAAATTGCTATTAACTGGGAACAAATTTCAAGCGCATCAATCAAAAGCTCTTTAAATTGCCAACCTCTCCATGCAAATCCCCACACAAAGCCCTATCACTTCTGAAAATATGATAAATCCACATTAATGGTCCACTTCTTACAGGAGATGAGTTAAACTCTTTCAAACTCGCGGTCATCTAATGATACTTCTCTTCAGTCTAACATTGCAGTTACTGTCAGTACCAATGGTGTCAACGTAGAGTTAGCAGACTTCAGCAGCCCTTGGCAAGTCAGCAGAGTGAATCAGTAAGATTAAAATGCTTTGGGTTCAATGGATTGGTGAGCAAACTAAACTAAGAAGTTCTAATAGGTACAAGTGAAAAAAAAAAAATCAAACAGTTAATCATGTTTACATCACTGGTTTTTGGTATCAGTAGGAATTTTCCAGAGTTGTCGTTGAAAATTTTCAAATTACGCCCGTGTGACCTTGTGATTACACATTTTTACACTTTCAAAACACAAAGTCACATGAACACCCAGAAGTTTGCCATTTCTCAGGAAAAATGTAAGAAATTCTTTCATTTTTTACAACTAAAATTTTCAAATTACGCCTGTGTGACCTTACGATTACACATTTTTACACTTTCACAACAAAAGGTAAAAAAGGTTACATAAAAACCCAGAATTTTGCCATAAATTTTCAAATTACACCCATAGGACCTTATGATTAGACATTTTTACACTTGCGTAACACGAGGTCACATAAAAAGCGGGAGTTTAGCTGTTTCTCAGTGAAAATGTAGAAAATTCTTCCATTTTTTGCAACTGCACTTGCTTTACATGACCACAAAATAAGCTTGCATGCAAAATTGCATTGAGGTCACACCCGATTACGCATGGAATGGCAACACTGGAATTTTCATAATTTTTTTCTTTTCAACCAATTTTATATTTTTTATTTGTTTAATGTTTATTTTAAACAGAACAGACATAATTTCTAAAACAGTAGTTTTCTACTAATTGGAACAGATGAGCAAGTTTGAATAATGGATTTATCAGATTTTCACAAATTAATCAACGTTGACTAGGCCTGCTTTCTCTCTACATTGCCTCCGAGATGAATTTAAACTTTGAGTTTTCATCTTCACGTGGAGAAGGCAAATGGAAATATGAGTGTTCCTTTACTTAAATGACTAAGTAAGCAATTTGATGAAATATTTATACTCTAGTTAACTACATATGTACATTACACGTTTTAAAACTAGTCGTTTGTGACTTGGAGGTTTTGAAAGACTTGTCTTTTTACAAAAGCAAGGTGATAATCTAAACACTCGTTAAGTCACTATCACAGAATAAACGGCAATAGTAAACAAGCAGCATTAAGGGAAAATTATTCCGAGAAAACAAAAGCAGATGTATTCTGGACCAGAGTGTGTCCCCAGAACAAGAAATAGAGAATGCAAGACAAATTATCTTCTTCAATCTAATTCTAAAAAATACAAAAAAAAAAAAAGAAATAAAAAAGAAATAAACAAAAAAAGCTGAAATCTAGGAAGATATTGAGACAATCGATCAATACATGAAGAGTGAAAATACAAGGGGGATCCACGGGCCGAAATCAACTTTTCGAGAAAAACAAGAGAAACAGTTAAACTTTTGGCTGCATAGTAATGAAAAACAAAGAGTAAATTAGAGTCCCTGTAGAGTCTCACCATATGGGGTTTCGATTCTGATTGGCTGTGGATTCCAGGCTGTCGTAAAGCTCAAGGAGGAATTCTCTGAGCTATTTCTCCATAAGGTGACCGTTGGAACGCCTCCTCGGCGAACCCAACCAATCAGAGTGGACACCTCCTTCGCCTTCTTCTTTACGTGGCAAGACTCTTTCATACACAGGGACTTCAGAGTAAATCCCCTTCCGGGAATAACATCCTGATGAAAAAAAATTTGATTGTACCTTGGGAACACAGTCAAAAATAATTCTGAAAAAATACTGCTTTTGTACTCAATAGAGTGCACTTCATTTGACAAACATAGAGATCCAAGCAACACCCAAATGAATAAAATGAGAGTGCTTAATTCAGAAGCACGTGGTGACTTTTGAAGGGGATACAGTTAAAACTTAAAAGTATTAAACTTTTTAGTCCAAATCAAGGGAGTCTTACGACTCTTGGGGGGAAGAGAGGAGAAAAAATTCCTTCCACAACACTTGTCTTGCATTACATCTTTGGATCGTAAGAAAGAAATAGAGAATTTCAGCAAAAACAGAGATCTTCATTTTTTTTGTTTGAGAATTGTGGCAACATACAGTTCAAAAGCAACTGGTTATTCTGTAAAATAGATTCAGGCACTTGGTTCTTTGTACCTGCAACCCCATTCCTGTTGCTTTTGCTCCTAGTCTCAACTTTGTAATTATTTTCTTTGCTTCCCAAAATCTGTCTAAACTTTGGTGAAAACATTATTCTACAGGCTATGTGGCCAATATTGAGAAGAATATTTTCCCTAAATAAAATAGGAGATGATTTTTTGATGCTTGAACCCCAGTCTATTTCCAAGCTTCAAAAAATTTCAGTAAATCAGTTATTCAATATCAGACGAGGATTCCAAAACAAGCTGCTGGTTCAATACAATTCTCTTAAAAGAGTTTTCTAATACAAAGCATTTGTTTCCAGCTGCAGAACAGGGAGAGTCGCTTTTGCTTTTTAGTACAAGATGAAAGAAGGAGACTCATGTTCATGGAAACTGCTCGAGTCATGTTTTCATTCCTGCTCATGAATTGAGGGACCAGATTTGGGTATTTCTCTTTAATCTCCCTTGACTGCCACATGACATTTGAAACAGCCATCGAAACAATACCAATTGTAATTTGGTCTCTTGCAAATTTTTTTCTACAGCATTATAAACCTTTGAATCCTGAAAAATTGAGTAAAAAATACATTGAAAGCATCAAAAAACCTCAAAATCCACTCATGTGCCCATAAAAGGCGATTGGAGAAAATTTTAAGATGGCGTTCAAATGACATCAAGCATGAAAAAGTCGCAAAATTCACTGACAACCTCAATAAATGTGTTTAATGAAATTCCAAGATGGTGGTCAAATGAGCTGGTCACAATGGAGGAGTTCCATCAAACTGGAGCTTTCTCCGTCATGAATCACTTTTCTCAGCATAGAAACTTACGATTAGACAGGACCCCCATTGTGACCCGCCCCGCTCATTTGACCACCATCTTGGAATTTTCTGAAACTCATTTAATGACTTTTTGAGTGGATTTTGGAACTTTCAGATGCTCCCTACATTGTTTTCAAGTGATTTTATAATAGATTAGATCCTAGTGCTACAGTAAAAGTTTGTGATAGACTTCTTCATTTTGAACACTTATGATCTCAAAACAAATTTCAATTGCTGGGTCTACAGATGAGCTACATAATTCTTCACCTTTTCAATTAATTTAATTTACCTAAAGACTAGATACACATTACACTTCAAAAGGAGAAGCTTTATTAGACTCAATTCAATACTCAACAGACAGAGTTAAAAGACCCACCTGAGAGCAATCACACAATTTTTATCCTTCAATTTCCGCTCTGGCTTAGTTGTCTGCAATAAACAGCAATGAAGTCATAAGAGAGGGCATAAGTCTGTTAAAATTAGATTGTATTCCTTAAATTATCTCCCCTTTCATTTACGGAGCAATGAGCTTAATAATTTAGGAGCTTTAGGCATCTTTTTTACGCTCATAGTTGTTAACATGGAATGTTACGGAGTAATAAGAACTGTCTGAGCCACAGTGAGCGTTTACTGGCCATTATCACTGAAAGACCGTACAGCACAGTATACTTATCTTACTCAGTAGCGAAACTCAATGTTAAAAAAACGGCAAATGCCCCCCTAGTGGTCGAAAGGTTGAACCAACATCTTCCATTTGATTTGCATTGGACGCGACGGTGGCGTGCCCCCAAGTATGTAGTTGGAAGGTTACAACTCAATTTTCCCATTTGATTACATTGAAAAACAACATTCGCCAAAGCGCTTCTACAGAGTTTCGCTATTGTGTAGGATGAGTATACCGTGCCGCACAGCTCGTGGCTTTGAGTCTTGATTTTACTGAAAAAAGTTTAACAAGATTGTGCTCAAAAACCGTTTTCTCAATAAATTAAGCACCAAAAGGCAATTTCTAATTATTTTTTTCCCATCCATGACTGTTAGCAGCCGTCCATAAGACTCCATGCTAAAATTCTGTGAGCCTTGATCGGATAAAATAAAGACAGCTATTGCTTGCAAGCACAAAGATCCACTTCTGTCCAGTTGAAAATAGGTTATGCTGCAAGGTTTTCTACAAAATTATTGCAACAATCTTGACAAGCTATCGAGCAAATCAATCATGATTCTTCAGGGGAGGACACAAAAGAATTTGCTGATAATGCTCTCTGCTAGCTGCTTTTCAATTCAAAGGGAAATGAAAGTTTTGATCATGAATCATAGAGTAGAGACCACTACACTTGTTTTTTTGACTGTCCACGAGGCTTGATATTTTCACTTATTTGCCACATTGTTTCTTCGCACAGGAAATTGTCAAAGTTGTTAAATAAAGCAATTATCTTTTCATGTTTTTTGAACGTGTATGTTCTGAAACAAAGAAAAAATATGAGATCAGACTCAGGACAAATGAAATAATGAAATGAACAGTGTTGCTGCTTCCTTTTTCAGTTTTGGTAGCCATCTTGACCGGCCCGTTTGCTTTTTAGGGACCATCTACAATTTTTTAGGAGCCCAAGTGATTTTTTTGCATACTAATCACGGCGCATGATGTTTCATTGAAAAGAAAACACGCGTAATGTAACATTAGTGAATAAGCCCAGATAACTAAGGAAGATGTTATAGAATAACAGTAAAGAAGCAAATAAATTTTATCTTATTTCTCCACGCACTTTTGGCGTTTTTTTAGGAAAACATCAACTTCATATTTTTTTGCGGCAATTTTTTGGATCTTTTTTATTTTACGGCATTTTTCAGCGGATTGTGCAGTTCAATTCTAATTTTATATCTGTCTATTTACATGAACTCAAGCCACCACCTCCTCCCACAAGGGAGAGGGTTTTTACCTCGGTAAAGACGCGATTTTTACGAGCTACCTCGCCTGTTTTGCCGGATAGATGATTACGCGGCAACTTTCGCAAAATTCGGCAATTCCCGCAGAATTTCGCTGGAAAACGCCGATTTCGCGAAAATTTGCTTTACAAAATTGAACCCATGTGGTCACGACTGATACTCCTGTTAGGATCAGATTGCCATACGACCGTTTTAAAAATTTCTCGGCATTTTGCAGCCGCGAAATTTTCCAAGCTCTACCGGCATGATCATGCGGGCAAACATTCAATTAGGCGCCACGTTTGACCAAAGCAGCTGTTTTTTGGGCGCCAACGCCGAATTTTTAGGCGCAATTCGCGAGTGGCCCCTGGGGAAGCAGCAACACTGGAAATGAAATAATAATGATTTACCTGTAGGGAATACCCTACACGCTATCCTTCAAAAGTTTTCAAAACTTACTTAAATTTTTTATACAATATTGATTAATTTTAGGAATTATGTAGCCATCTTTCTTGTCACCATTTTTTGTAATCTTGCAATTTTATAGTAGGCTTTGCTCCTTTACTTTGAACAAATAAATAGTAGTAGTAGCAGTAAAAAAGTCCAGCCGCCCAAACACGAGGTTCGTTATGCTGATATTTCACAGCGAACGACTGGACTGCATAAAAAAAGAAGGGGTAGGAAAGACAATCAAAGTATTCTCAAAACAAAGGATAGGAAAGAGGAGAGTAACGGCGACCACCCAGGGACTCTCAAGTTTGGTAAGGAAATACCTAGAGCACTCAAGGAGGTAAAGTGCTCTAAACAAATTTAATTTTTTTTTTTTTTCTCTCAAACAAAATATATCTCAACTCTCTATTTTTCTCTATTTTGCTTCATTTCTTGGGTAATTTTTTTTTTTTTTATTTTATTTAAAAAAAGGGGTATAACTCTGGCAACTCTGCTAAGTATCACCGCAAAAACTGCGGAAGAATCTTTTCCTTTCCATCTCCTCTTATCTCTCTTTTCAGCTGTGCAACTCTTGTCTCCATTATTCTTCTTCAACTCACTTCAGAACTGTTCAACTTTTCTCTCTATGTTTTACAGGAGTCACGCTCATCGAAGCCCCGTGAAGTCACCCTCACATTTGATGATGGTTATGACTTATGACGCGGCGGTACAGTTCGTCAGACGCTGTTAAAACAGAAACGCTGAAATGAAGAAGTGGTAAAACATTGTAGACTGCGTCGGGATTACAGGAAGTTGTAGGGTCCGCTCACATGATCGTCAATCCTGCTAGAAATTAGATCAACAAATAAATAAATATTTAAATAAATAAAAAAAAACTTCAAAGTTATTTTTAAGAAACGATCATCATTAAACATCGATCGCTTCAAAATTTCTTTGACCAACAATTTTTTTTGAAAAGACCAAACAAAAGATTAATGAGAGCTATTAAATAATAAGTTTCAGCTGAACAGCAATAATATAAACTTACGCTTTTTTGAAACGTTTCATGTTTTCCACAATGTTGAACTGTTGCCATCGCTTTGAAAAATTGATAAATCCTTCACTTAGGAAGTCACTGTTGCCAATGTGAACGAAAGTTAGATCTTGAAGAACCAGTCCTCTGAAAGATGACAGTCAATTATTTCACTTGTTATATTACAGAAAATTACAGGATTACGATCTGCAGATACTTTACACATGTCAGGGGTGCAATATGGTCTAAAACGTTGGAAGCTTCACGCGATTTGGAACTTTATCCTCACAGATTTCTCAAAGAACTTTCCTCGCAAAAATTAGAAAAGTGACCAAGATTTTTTTTTTTTTTCTTTTATGCTTATTTCCAAATTTTAACACTGTATGTCCGCAAAATGACTGATATTTTCTAAATTTTGAGGCCATTTTCCGAGGAAAGCTATTTGTCATTAAAAAAAAAGAAAGAAAAAAAATTGGACAAATTTCCTTAAAGTCCCAAAAATTGTCTCTTTTTCTTGCGATCCGCGGATCAGTAGATCCGCGATTTGCCAGGGGATTGCACCCCTGGCACTTGTATTTTCAAACCTCACAAATGTTGCTTTAGGTGTTTTAGTACATAATTTACAGGTAAAGAATGCATTTTGGATTAGGGTTTAACTTTAAGAAATTCTGAGCTTAAATCCAGCCTCTTGAAAAGAAACTATTTTTCTTTCCTACTTCCAAATACAACAATGATACTACGATAACCATATCCAGTGACTCTTTAGAAAAGTTAGTGGAGGCTTACAAAATGGTAATAGAGCTGATAGATAGTTACTTCTCTGAACTTGAATTGTGTCTTAACGATAATAAAACAAATTGTATGCTTTTTGGAAGTCTAGAAGATAGTAAAAAATACCTAGAGGAGGCAGGAATAACAACTGTAGATTTTGTAAAGTTCTTAAGTGTTTTTAATAGGGCTGTGCGAATATTCAATTCGAATATTTTTGTCAATATTCGGTATCTGATATTTCCGCAGTATTCGAGATGATCGAATATGTTGGCTGCAGAATCAAAATATCGCCTTTTTCGAAAGAGATACGCAAGTATGGGATCGCGTAGGGAAAAATGCAAAATTGGTGCGAGCGAAAGATGAGCGCGAGAGGGATCGGCACGGGTAAG
Organism: Trialeurodes vaporariorum; assembly: GCA_011764245.1. Lineage (NCBI taxonomy): Eukaryota > Metazoa > Arthropoda > Insecta > Hemiptera > Aleyrodidae > Trialeurodes > Trialeurodes vaporariorum. The sequence continues at coordinate 69,673,705 of VMOF01000220.1, forward strand.
GCCCTATTCCACCTGAGACTTTAGTCGCCGGATCTAGCGTCAGCGTCAGGAAGATCAGGTGGAAGAGCGAAGATCCGGGATCTAGCGTCAAGTCGCTAGAAGTAGGATCGAATCCTACTTTTTTGGCTTCTAGTGCAACGTTGAGCTCCCGAGTTTCATCAATATCCCTGTGTCATCTTTAATTCGGCTGAAAACAACCAAGACAACCATCATCCGCGGTTCTTGTTATTATTTTCATTACTTTGTTATTATTATTTTCTTGTTATTATGTTATTACGTGAAAAATTACCGACGATTTCGGTAAACAAATGAGTGGTGAGAGGCACTGTTTGCATCGGTGAAGCGCGTCAAATCGCCTCGGTGGAATGGAGTTTTCAGCTTCTTGACGCTAGATCCGGCGACAAAAGTCTCAGGTGGAATAGGGCCTGTAGACGCGGTATTAAGATCAGAGCAGCGCGGCCAACGAACACATGAGCGCGGCACTCCGTTCTTCAGTTCTTCAGGCTCAACTTGCCTTGCCTTGGTGTAAAACCTCAAGAAACTATCTCTTCACTGCGAGGAGCGCAACTGTGAAGCGGCGCCAGTCCTCATCCTTATCAGCAATTGCAGCATTGCCAAATTTTTTCTCTGAAAATTCTATAGTGTCTACCTTCGCTAAAATCATACGCGATGCACCGAGGATGACCAAGGTTTGACGAGAATATAGAGGAAATAAGAAATTCATAATCGTTTTTGACAAATATTCGTTTAAAAATATTCTATTCCAATTTGATTTGAAGCAATAAAGTCGTATTCGCCCATCCCTAGTTTTCACACATTAGTTATAATATACAGTAAAACCTCCAGTTAACGAATCTCAGGGGACAGAAAAAACTATTCGTTAATTGGAATATTCGTTAACGAGAATTTTGCGGAAAACCCCGTTTTTCAGCTTGTAGAAACAAGAAAACTCGAAATTTTCCGTTTCGCGTGTTGGAGCCCCTTCATTTTACGTTGGAGCCCCTTCATTTTACGATATATGCAATAACAGTGGGTGTACGGTAGATTCACATCCTCACCGCTAGGAGCCGGCTAGCTACTCCCGTCCCCCTCAAGGTATATGGAAGAACAGGTATGGACAGGAGGCGGGGTTTAAGGGGCTTTCGAGTTTTCCCGCCAAATGATGACGACACGCTTGCTTTGGCGATGACGTAGCCGTCACCTATATACTACAGTAGCGAGAGATGGGGATCGCGGGAGAGTGAGTGAGATAGTTTGGAACGCTAGGCGAATTTTATCGCGACCGTCTAGAACATCTGTGACGTTGCCGTCACCTACTGAGATAGGCTCCGCCTCCTGTCCATACCTGTTCTTCCATATACCTTGCGTCCCCCTCCCTTCTTGCAGCTGGCGCCAGGGGCCGAAAAATGTTGGTCCTTTTACGGGAAACTACATTGGTGGATGGTGACACGGCCTATGGTGAGGATTCGAGCATGCTAGTAAATAGTTTACGGCCTCACCATGCATCTTTATCATGTACTTTTTCGGACCAACATTTTTCGGCCCCAGCCGCCAGACTGCACAGCGCATACGCGGCACACTGTCTCTGTCAAGCGCGTTCCGTGTTCCGACGCGTTTGAACGGAAACTCAGCTTCTGCGCAGCGCGACTCCGATCCGCGCGTATCAGCGCAGCGGAAGAAATTATGAATACGGCTTGGAACTACGCGATTTTTCCGAGGAAATTCGTTAAAATATGGTAAAAATAGTCGGCGGACCGCAAATTTTCTTCGTTAATTAGAAAATTCGTTATTCAAAATTCGTTAATCAGCGTCTTTTTTTACACAGGTAAGAGAGGACTTTTGACGGGACCGGCCGAAACAATCGTTAATTAGAGGTTTTCGTTAACCAGAGTTTCGTTAATCGGAGGTTTTACTGTATAATATTCTTATCTGGGGAGACTCCAGTGGCCGTCATGATGTTATGATTGGGCAGCTGCTGTACTCAGAGCCATGCTTAGACTCAATAAACGTGATTCATGCAAAGTACATTTCACTAAACATAAAATCATGACTCTTGCATCTTTCTATATTCTTGAAATGGTAAATCTAGTGAAGAATACTGAAAATTTTTTTGTTCAGTTCAAAAATGCACATTCATACTCCACTAGAAAGGGAAATGATATTCAGCTGACTTCTGTAACCAATGAAACTTATAGTGGGGCAACCTGTGAATTAGCTGCAAAACTGTTTGATAAATTGCCCAACTCCATCAAGGAAATAGAAAGTAAGCTCACATTTTCTAATAGAGCGAAAGCACTTATGTTAAGTAAAGCAAACTACCATGTTAGTGAATTTTTGAGTGATTTCTAGTTTTTCAAATTTTTCTGACTTGTACTATAACATTTGTAATGTTCCACGTACCAAATTTCAAAAACAAATAAAAAAAAATACAAAAACAAGACAGCCCAAAAAAAACCCAATGCAAAAAATTGTAACATTGTTAAAGAGTTTAAAGTTAAATAGTTCGCAATGGAATAATTATTGAGATGATTCTTCAGCGTTTAGTTCCAATTTCTGTCACAAGAGCGCTACCGTTCGATTTATGTTGCATCTTTTTATATTCTTGAAATGGTAAATCTAGTAAAGAAATTGAAAATTTTTTTATAAAGTTCCAAAATGCACACTCATACTCCACTAGAAATGGAAATGATATTCAGCTGACTTCTGTAGCCAATGAGACTTATAGTGGAGCAACCTGTGAATTAGCTGCCAAACTGTTTAATAAATTGCCCAACTCCATCAAGGAAATAGAATGTAAGCTCACATTTTCTAGAAGAGCGAAAGGACTTACACTAAGTGAAGCTTTCTACTATGTTAGTGAATTTTTGAATGATTTCTGACTTGTACTATTATAACGTTTGTAATGTTCCATGTACCGAATTTCAAAAACAAATACAAATACAAAATACAAATGTCAAATTAGAAATTACAGGCCGAAAGTAATTTATATTTAAATAAATGGAGTGTAAGTTACTAGATAATCATCTGAAGAACTTCTCTGCAAAACATCTCGTCAATAACTTCAAAATTAAGGCTGAAAGTACCAAAAAATGAAATATCGCATTTCGATACAAGAATCGATTTGCGATATTTCATTTTTTGGTACTACTTTCAGCCTTATTTTTGACGTGATTGACGAGATATTTCGCAGAGACATTCTTCAGATGATTATCTAGTAACTGACACTCCATTTTCTCGAATATAAATTACTTTCTGCCTGTAATCTGACATTAATCGAACGGTAGCGCTCTGGTGGCAGAAATCAGCACTAAGCGCTGAAGAATCACCTTGAAGCGAATGACGAGGCAAGATGGGTACTTACATGTATGGAATGCATGGAGGCTGTGTCTCAGCAAGAGCTTGCCTATAAGCTCGAAAGCTTGAAGATGAGTCAATTAGAGCACAATATTCTTTCAGACCTTCAGTAATGTGTTTCTGCCATTCAAGTCTCCTGATAGGTGCACTGTCAAGCGCGGACAGTAACGCCAAGTAAGAATTAAAATTGTTCATTTTTCGCAAGTGTTTCATAATTTTAATAAACTTTATCACATATTTTTCTCTATCTTTGGCATCTCCTTGTTCCAAAATTCTTGACCTAGCCCTAAGAAAAAAAAACAAAAAACAAAAAACGGAAGGAATAAAATACAGAGGCAATGAAGGTATACAGGAAGTTTCATTTTGAAAGACTGTAACTCAAATAATGGGGCAGTTGCAACTTAACTTGCAAGGCTCTGAAATTTTGTGTTTATTATTTCGGAAATGATAGTACTTGATGACTGATGAGCTGCCAACTATGGTGCTTTTGGTTTTTCCTAAGTGTCCCGCTTTCTGAGATACACACTTGTGGAGTTGTAAAAAGTCTTGTGCGTAGTCATGTCACTTAGCAGAAATCCCATTTAAAACAACGTATTTTGGGCCAAAATCTCATCTCCGGAAAAATGCAACTTTATTAGAGACCAAAGGCATATTTGTTCTCGGCTCATCAAGTACTTTCATTTTCTTTATAAAACACACAACATTTCAGATCCTTGCAACTGCCTCATTTGCATCATACAATAGCCTTGTTTATGCAAGAGATCTCAACCTGGGTAGGGCCAACCCGCATCCAACTCGGGTTTGCGCATAAACGCCTGACATGTATAGACATTTCGAGTTAGAAGAATTTCTATCTTTTTCTTCTCTGAGTTTGTTTACATTTAAGAAGAAAATGGCAGCGATACTCAGTGCCACATGGTCAAGTACAGTCGCATGAGACGCGTGTTTAACCTCGCTCGTTTTGGTGACATCGATGCCGTGTAAACCCGAGTTTGGAGTTTGAGTTTGCCCACAACACCTCAGCCCGAGTTCGCCGGCTCGACTCAGGTTTGAATCGGGGTTGAGTCAAACCCGAGTTTGAACTCAGGACCAGACTCCAGGGTAGTGAACAAGGGTTCAGATCTCTTGTATTAACTAGGATAATGTTATCAAAAAGTTGTAAGGCAAACTTAGAGGAAAATTTTTTTCCCAAAATTATTTGATGGAATTGTGTGATTGGTAAGAGAATTAAGGTGAGCTTAGAGTCCCTGTATATAAAAGAGTCTCGCCACGTGAAGCATGAAGAAGAAGAATTTCGAAGGAGGCGTCCACTCTAATTGGTCGGGTTCGCTGAGGGGGCGTGAACGCCTCTTCGGTGGGTGCGTTCCAACGGTCTTCTTATGGAGAATAACACAGAACACCTCCTCGAGCTCCTTGACAGCCTAAAATCTAGCAACCAACCAGAATCTATACCCCCTATGGCGAGACTCTTTGATATACAGGGACTCTATGTGAGCTGAAGTTATTTATTTTTTCTTCACACAGGATATGATCCACATTATAATAAAGGATGAAAGAAATAAAATAAAAACACATTCATAAAAATTAATTAGCTGATCTTGTATCAAATTAAAAACTTACTCAGAGAGCCAGAGGTCTTTTGATACTAAATCATCATCAGTGGCAAGAATATTAAACAAATAATGGTCAAACAAAAATAATTCTATTTTTAAATATTCTAATTGTTTGTTTTATTTGTTTCATATTTTTGCCACTGACACTATTTTCGGATCAAAAAGCCTATGGCTCTCCAAGTAATTTTTTAATTTGATACAATATTGGCTAATTATTATAAGTTTGTATAAATTTTTTTTATTTTATCTTTTACTTCAATACACCTTGGTGTTTGCAATGTTTCAAAGCATCTTAAGCCTGGTTTCCAATGAGACGCAAGCCCGTGTGCACTGTAGCATTGCGTTTCTTGCGTTAGCTACCTTTGCGACAGAGGATGAAAAGTCGTTCCCAATGAACGCAAGCATCAATCAATTAGCATTAAGGATTTCAAAGGGTGCGCGTCGAACACTCAAAATGGAGTAGGTTTGTTTACATTCATTTTCCACTGCGCTAGTGACGTTAGGTAAGCGTCGACCTGCAACTGCTTCTTATCTTGCTTACTTTGCATATTTTTATTTTTGTGTTGTCTCACAAGATATTATTCGGTAACACCAGCAAGATTCACAAATCACAAAGGCGGATTCCGCCGCATTGAATATTTCCTTTCCTTTAATTGTTGCATTTGCTGATTTGGGACTCATCAAGATTTTACTTGAAAAGCAACGGCCAGCGAAATCGGTCTGCTGCTCCGTGCAGCAACCCAAGAGTTGAGAAATGTTCAACTCGCCCGGGTCGTTCCGACACAAAGGTTTTGCGTTGCATTGGGAACAATCCAAACTGCTTGCGTGTATTTCAATTTTGTAGCATTGCATCATTGCATAGCTTTGCGTCTCATTGGAAACCAGGCTTTATAATGACTGATTTTGATGGAATGAAGCTTCTGACACTTCAGAGAAAAGGTCCAGCTCAAACTATACCTGACTTTAGTGTTGCCATTCACAGAGGTGCAAAATGCGCCCGATCTAGCGATCCGCGGATCGCGTGAAAGTGAGAAAATTTCTGGGAAAGTGAGGAAATTTGTCCAATTTTTTTTTGTTTTTTTTTTGTTTAAATGGCAATAAGGATTTCCCAGGAAAATAGTGTAAAAATGGGAAATTATCGGTCATTTTGCGAACATACAGTGTTGAAATGTTAAAATAAGCAAAAAAAAAGTTATCACTTTCAAATTTTTGTGAGGAAATTTTTTAAAATTCTGTGAGGAATTAAGTCATGGATCGCATGAAACTTGCGAAGTTTTGGAACATTTTGCACCCCTGGCCATTCATATCAGAAATTATCCAAATTTCCCATTTCACTCAACGGAAAATTTGGATAAAATCTGCCATAAATGCCAAGACTGCTTGATAGCAAAATTAGATTACCAAGGAAAGCAACTGTTTAAGTTGAGTTTAAATTACAAAACAAAAGGAAATAAACTGAAAGGAATACCCCGCAAACACTTTCTCAAATCCACCTTAATCAGGGGAGACCCTCTTATATTTTTGGCGAGAAACCCTCAGACCCACCTTTTCCTATTCTGGGGGAGACCCCCAGACCCCCAGACCCCCAGACCCCCCTATAATACTCTGGGGAAAACCCCCGGACCCTTTCTTATGGGATTAATTTTACAGTGGGCTGGTTCCAGAATGATTCTGCAAATTTTAATCAAAATTCAAACAGTTATATTTAAATTATTACAATTTTTCCATAGATTTCAATGGAAACCTTTTATCCTCCATAACTTGCTTGACATTTAAAATTTCGAAAAAACAAAAAAAGTCCCTCTAAGGAACGTTATAAACAACTTCTCTGCAAAATTTGGATGTATATAGACATAGAGCATTGGTTCAAAAGTTATGCTGAGATGCAGACAGACGGACAGACATCTGCGCCATCGCAATACTTTCTCAATTTCTAACTTCGTTAGGGTGAGAAAGTAAAAAGGAAAAATTATTCTTACCAATAGGACATTTTATTGAAGTGTTCGGTAAACCGTGTCAAATTAGGACTTCTCTCTTCATTTTGTTCTTGAGCCCAGATCAATGCTTCTGGAATTTCAATTTTCATGAAGAGCTCGGCATCTAAAAGGGTCATTTGTTCAGCTATTTGATCCGACTTAAAATCTAATAAACTCCACGGCCTACAGAGAAAAGAAGGGTCTCATTAAAGGACAAGAAGAGAGAGAGGAAAAATTCAATTTTGAAAGCCTGCGTTGCTGGCATTAGAGAACGTAAACTTTCAGAAAAGTCAAGTAATGGATTGGTTAGAATGGAAACTTTGCTTCCATGTTTCCACAAAAGTGTATTTGTTTCGGTTTCTTTCGTTCTTAAGGTGATTCTTCAGCATTAAGAGCCGATTTTTGCCACCAGAGCACTACCGTTCCATAAATATCAAATTACAGGCCGATAGCGAAGAGTAGTTACTAGATCATTATCTGAAGAATGTCTCTGCAAAATATCTCATCAATAACTTCAAAAATAAGGCTCAAAGTACCAAAAATTGAAATATCCCATTTTGATACAAGAATCGATTTGCGATATTCCATTTTTTGGTACTTTCAGCCTTATTTTTTAACTTATTGATGAGATATTATGCAGAATTCTTTAGATGATTATCTAGTAACTGACACTCCGTTTTCTTAAAAATATATTTATGTAATTACTTTCCACCTGTAATTTGATATTAATAAAACGGTAGCGCTCTGGTGCCAGAAATCAGCACTAAACACTGAAGAATCACCTTAAAGGGAATCTCGACAAGAACTATCCATCTTGCAAACGCAAATCAGATACAATGTTCAGAAGGTGTTGTCTGACTGGGTTGTCAGCACAAAAAGAAAAAACTCATGGATCACACCTGTTTTATAATTTTAAACATACCAAACCGGGGTACCTATTTTAGGAGCCTCTATTATTTTTACTGAGGAGCAAAGAACAAATTGATCTGTTAAATTAGAGTCCAACAAAATGAGCATTAATTGAATGACTACTAAAATAAAAAAAACCAACCTTGTGTAAATATTTTGAATAGGTTGATCATAACTAACTGCAACTTGTTGAGCAGCTTTTGCATTATGCTTTTCTAGGAGTTTAACACGCAATGCTTTAGCCATGGTAAGGTCTCCACTTCGGAGAAGTTGATACACAAAATTCATCAGTCTTTGAATAAAAGTTAATTCTACATCTAAAATTCTGGAAAAGGAGAAGACATTCTATCACAACAGGATTCTATTAACAGAATATTTCCAACATTTATAACTTTGCAGCAAATGCCAAAAGCAAAATTATTTGCATTCGCTTTGCTATGATAATTACTATAGGCAATAGAGCTGTTTCAAACTTTTGCTACAGGCTTATTAATAGTTGATTATGGGGTAAAACCCTGTAAAAAGGACGATAAACGCACTATCCACTCTCAAACACAAGATCCACTCTCAAACTCATAACATACTTTAAAACACGAGATCGAAATGGGGGCGCCGCACTATGGTCTACGATGGGTATCTAGCTAGACAAAAGTCAATTTTTGGAGGTCGGAAAAACAGAAATCTGACAACGTAGTGTGATTCCCCATATTTTAGTGCATCTGTATCTCAATTTTTTCCTACCGATCATGTTTGGTAAGGTTGCAACATGAAGCAACGCGCGCAAGATGTGTTTGTATACTTCTAGGTGCTATTGGTTTCTAGCCATTGCAATCCCCAGACAAAAAGGACGATTTTTACTTAGTTACTTCATTTTTTGTTCAAACTTAGAACTTGCTGATCCTTCCTGATGATAAGGCGAATACATTCATCTATATATATTTCATTCAAGTCAATAATTTGGAGTTTTTAGAGACTGTATAAGGTCCGTACCAATTATACTCAAAATTGACGAGAATTTTAGGCTTTAAGGCCACCTACGTTTTTTGGCCCACGGATGCCCACGTTTAGAGTGGCAAGGAAATGTTCCTAAGACCTCTAGGAACACGTTTTTCAAAATGCGAATGTCGTCTTTGGCCATCCTTACAAGTTATGAATTTTTTCCGTTGGAAAACTGAGCGGATAATGGGGGATTTTGTCGTTGACGTGGACGAACAATCTTCAATCATCAAAACAGTAAAAAACTAATAACTGTGAAAACCTTTTGGAACTCGTAAAATTTTACACTACATAGATTCTCTGTGATCTTGAAACTTCCGACTCAAGAAAAATATTGAGCGGGGAACACCGCCCCCCCTCCACTGCCTTCAACTAGCTGAACCCTCCACATTAAAATATTGGCATCTTATACAGGGGTGGGCAAAAGTAACGCGTAACCTCCCTCAAAATTTTTTCCTGATTCATACTTTGAGAATCGGTTTCTACCAATCTTTTTTATTCAGGGGGCTAATCTGTTGGGCTATGTTGGGTGCCCCCTCATTTTAGGGGGGTGTGGGAGGGGGTCACGGGGTTGCGGGGGGCTAAATCGAATATTTCAAACAGGGACCCCATGTTTTTTTGCATACTTAGAGAGAACATAATATTCTAAGCATTTTGGCACAAACCAAAGTTCGATACCTTTTGTCGTATTCGATATATCGAAGTTCAAAGTTCGATATCCACCCATTTTCCAAAAGTCGTTGCTCCCCTTTAAATGAACCAAATTTTAATAAACTTTGGGTGCAAAATGTTCTACTAAACAAGCACTGTAAGGAAAAAAATACGACAGTTCCCAAAAATTTGCCTTTACTTAATTTCTGGGCCCTCAACATTTTTTCGATTTTTCAAAAAATTGGAATACCCGATTTTTTTTCAAAAACGGTCAAAATGAAGGATAACGGACTGAAAATCGCATGTTCTACTGCACTGACGGCTGCGAAACCAGAAAAATAACCAATTGCCAATTTTCACCACCGCAACTGCATTAGGGGACTTTTGTCTAGCTAGCTGGCTCGCGTAGACCATAGTGCGCCGTGATTACCGCCTAAATCTTATGGCAATTGTATGCTTCTTCTTCTTCTTGTGTGGTGTCTCAAGGACACCTCGTGAAGATGGAGCAGGGATGGAGCTTATTGAGATAGGGAAACCCAAAGTGAAAGGCGGTCATCGCCGCCACCACGGTCTTGCGTTTGAAACCACTTCATGAGTTTGGGAGTGGATTTCGTGATTTTTTAGAGTGCTTATCGTCATTATTACAGGGTTTTACCCCATCATTAACCATTAATAAGCCTATAGCAAAAGTTTGAAACAGCTCCATTTGCTAATAATCACCATTCTCAAATGCAAATGTGAGATGCACATAACCCTAGAATCTGCTCACACAGATGTTGACAAACCCGTTGCCATTCAATGGTAATGGAAGGAGGAAATTACTACAGCAGTCCTTAACTGACATGCGTAAAGAATGTGGCACGGCACTTGTGCTCATCGCAAGCCTATCAATGAAGAAAAGGGGCCTCATTTTGCTTGGCACAGAGGGTCCTCTCATTAAATTCAAGTCAAGCGCAAGTTGTGTCCACTCCTGACTCCTCACTAAGGAACAGCAAGGATGCCACTCTTGAAAATGGCATCGAGAACTGTTCCCGCCGAACAAAATGAGACTCCTGTAATACTTAGATTTTTGCAGCAGGAAAACTGGTCTGAGGCTCAACTAAGTTTTCACCAAATGGGTTTTTGTGCGGTCATTTTTCTTTTAACATACAGCCACTGCAGATTAAAAATACCAGCTTACGTTCGATTTTCAGTCCCTCTGCATAGATCCAATCTTGTAATATTTGAGAGGGTTCTTTATGTTTTGGCTACTCTTAGTAATTTGACCATTATTGCAGCAGGAAAGCTGGTTTGAGACTAACTTTTCACCAAATGGGCTTTTGTACAGTAATTTTTCTTTTAACATGAAGCCACTGTAGATTAAGAATACCGGCTTACGTTTGTTCTTTAGCTTTTCTGCATAAACCCAATCTAGTAATAATTGAGTTTGTACTTTATGTTTAGGCAACTCTTATTAATTTGACCATCTCATAGCTGAATTCTTGCTGACCTAAAAATACCTAACTCTGTTACAGAAAAATTCTCAAGAGGAAGTAGCTAGAGATTCGGGGGTCGTTCAAAAAGTAAGTTTCATTAATCTCTTTCTCAAGCCCTACTTATGGCAGGAAAAATGCAATTACGCCGTTGAGTTTGTCATACTTCAAGCTCTTCAATGACATGTAGTTTTTTTCAATTTGATTCATTTTTGGTGGAGATATTGATATTTTTCTGCCCCCATCCAAACAAATTTCCCGCCACCTCCCGCCAATTTTTTAGGAACAAGAGCAATCTTCAAATCAGCGATAGAAATTATTTGTTTTCAATCCGCTATCATTGATGTGCTCGAGACGTGATTGACTTTTATCTGATACCAAAATAAGGTGCAGATCGATCTCAAATAGTAAAAAAAAACAAGTCAAGTAATCAGTACTGTCTCATTCCTTCATCAGTGTCGAAAATGTTTGCGTGAATAGAGAATCCCTCAGATGTCAAAGTTTGCGGGGTGATTTGTTTTCTCAACGTGAAAAAAGTTCCACCTTCTGAAATTCACTGATAACTATTAGTCGAGGTGTATGGTGAAAGAGTTATGTCTCCCCAAATGGTTTCGAAATGGTAGTGTCGTGTTTCAAGAATTTCAATCGTGATTAGTACGCCTCAGGAATAGCGATACTGATCAGCCGATCTCAAAAGTGCATCAATATTCGAGGCAATTACGTCAAAAAATCTTGAAAAATAGGTCATCATTTCACATTAGTTGTTGAATAATATTCTCTATTGATTGAACTATGAGAAAACTAGAGAAAATACCCTGGAATTCAGTATGAGCAATTTTTTTATATCAATGATTCGAAGATTGCACTCGTTCGTAAATAGTTGGCGGGAAATTTTTGGAGGTGGGTGCAGAAAAATAGCCATAACTCCCCCAAAACTGAACCAAATTTAAAAAAAACTATGTGTTGTTGAAAACCTTAGACCATGGCAAATTCAGCGATGTATGTGATTGAATTTTTCCTGCCTTAGATAGGGCCTGAGAACAAGATCAATAAAACTTTCTTTTTCAACGACCCTTGTACTTGTATACTCCGTTGCTTGCACTCTTGTATCAGAAAAATAAACTCGTACAACTCCGTCATGAAAAAATTGAGATGTTCACGAATGGAGTCAAAGGTTGAAAAACTTCAATGAGTTCGATAGACTTACGTAAGATCTGAAACAGCTCGAACGAGAAGTGAAAAAGCTTCTCTAGCTGCACGTTGCCGATTCAACTCAGGTGAACAACTAAATCGTTGGTGTCTTTCAATAAGCTTGTCGACTAATTCTTGAGGCGATATAAAAGTACGGTATGTAGTTAAAAATGCCTCTTGATAAAGAAAGTCTGTAAGCAAAGGAAAAGATATAAACAAAATCAAGGCTTAGTAGATTAATTTAAAAAAACAAAATTACCTGATAATAAAGTCACACGGTACATCAATTATTTCAACAACAGTTATTTTTATTGATAAGCGATCATTTCCAAACAAGGTTGGGCTCCTTAAATTTTATTATTACCAAACAAATCATCACCTTAAGGCTTAAAGCATTGTTTTCCATTTCATAATTTTAGTTTCATGTTTACTTTTGTCAGCTACAATTTATATTACAAACTAGTGGAAAATTATCATTAGAATGAAGATCCGGGTGCGCTTACTAAAAGGGCTGTTTTTAAGACCAACTGTCAAAGGTTTAGCAGGTGGATGTTCTCGTTTAGCGGGCGAATTTCGAAGTTAAGACTCTCTATGCATCGTATAACTAAAAACAACAAACTGCCACTTAAAATACAGGGTAGATTTTCTGCGAGATAAAATTTAGCAGGTGGATGTTCTGGCATTCGGACCAATTGGAATAGACGCCACATGATGATGAAAGCCAAGAGCTCCCAAAGTTCTGAGTCGACCACGGCACCATTGCTACTTTTACGTTATGACCAAGGCACTACCATCTCTGGTCAGCAGAGCGCACTCCGTAGATCATTCAATAGTCAGCTCTGGTTGCCTGAGTCCAGATGAATCAATGTAATCATGCGTAACAGCTAGTACTAGGCTGACATACAGTGGACTAGCCGTCATAAAAGAGAACAGCCTGTTAAACCGTCCGTCAGGTATAACTGGTAGTCAGTTTAACATCATACTACACAAATGTCAGGTCTTAAAAACAGCCCTTAGAGGAGTTGAGTTGGAGACCAAATGGTTGGGATGATTTAGGGATAAGTTTAATGATACTGAGAGAAAGAGATAGGCGTTTGTTGCTGTTGGATCAATGTAGGAGCACAGCTCATTTCAAAAAATATGGTAGATGATAGTTCGCCCAGTTACCTGTGCTGTAGGTTTGTTAGCGTCTCTGCGCATCAAAGTCAGTGCACAGAGACATAAACTTGCCAACCGCCCAGCAAAAAACTAAGCTGTCATCTACTATCTTTCAAGAACTGGGCTCTATCAGCTGGTCATTAGAAAGTATACTATCCCGTATTTGACCGCTCGAATTCTGTTTTTACATACACCAACTGGAGGAGTGAACATACAGCCTTGTAATAAAAAAGGAAACGGCCATTGCTGTGCACAATCTCAATCTACAATTTGAAAGCAATAAAGACAGAAAGAAAGCGAGGAAGAGAGAAAAAAGAAGAAAGAAAGAGAGGAAAGAACTCAAAGATAGACAGGGCTTACCTGTTAAGTTCTCTTCTAAGATGGGAGCAAAAGAAAATGAGATGGAGAATTTTTAAAATCGGGTTGAATTAAAAGAAAGTTGTGAATGCAACAAATGATTGTGTGACTGCAATTTGAAAGTAAAATTACTGGTAATTTTTTGCCTAGTCTTCCACTCTTCGCACAGGTCGAGCCAAATGTGGTGTAGCAGTTGTTTTTTCTATTTTTCTTGTTTTAGTTTCATGCAGATGGTTTGAAATGCATAAAGAAGCTATTAATTGAGGGGAATATGCCAAGATCATGAAGAAAACCGAAGATTTCACCACAAATACTCGAGAAAATACAAAGTTTAGAGGCTCGCTATCGGACGTGATAGTTGAAAAAATTACCCGTAACTTTACTTTTAAATTCATATTCTTCTGTTAATTTTCCGATGAAGTGATATGTATGACCATAGCCGTAGCCAGGATATTGCATTTCTCTCTCTTAGCCCATTTAAACGCAGGTGTTAGAAAAGGATGGATATAGAGGCTGTCACGTGACTTCAGCCCCTCTTTCTGTCCTTTTCTAACACATGCGTTTAAATGGGCTAAGAGAGAGAAAGACAATATCCTGGCTACGACTATGTGTATGAACCACCAATCTCTTTGCTGTAGCCTTAAAAAAATATAATTTGAATATCCCAAAGGTAAGGAACAATAATTTTCGCGGATTTTGACTTTAAATGAGGTAAAGTTGAAAATCCTATGTTAATTCTCCATGAGAGCGACCTCAAGGGCGCCCAGACTTTTGCCAGCCAATCAAAGGCTGACTTTTTCATATCGCCAACCTGCCACACTCTCCTATCGTTTTGTTGGGACTCTTTGTTTAAGGGTTCACAAATTTTACCAGCAGGGAAATTTTTACAAAGGTTAGAAGGAATTTCTTGGGGAAAAGCATAGCATGTTTAAAAAGTTAAACCATATGGTCAGCACCTTAATTGTATTGGGTTGAATGCCTTGTGAGGTCAAATGAAGCAAAAGCGATGAACGAACTCTGTTCAACTGACTTAGTACTTGTTCAGCACTCTACATCAATCAAAGTATCTATCTTGACAGAAACCAATGATAAGCAAAGAAGAATGAAAAATAAATACCATTTTTGTTGGCTCTGGTGGCATGAACAATAAGAGCATGGGGATGTCCACCTCTGATATCTGGACCATCATCATTTGGCCCTCGGAGAACCAGCCATTTTGCCACATCTAGCTCAGCAAGCGGTGATTCTGGCCGTCCGTTGATTTCAACAGTGACTACTTCACTTTTATTTGGCTGTGATCTGAAAAATTCAGACAAAGAATAACAATAGTAAACCTTGAAGATACAGCTTATAATAGGTTTTATTTCTTCCACATAAGAATCAAATACAGTAAAACCTCTGATTAACGAAACTCTGGTTAACAAAACCTCTAATTAACGAATGTTTCGGCCGGTCCCGTCAAAAGTCCTATATTACCTGTGTAAAAAAAGACGCTGATTAACAAATTTTGAATAACGAATTTCCTAATTAACGAAGAAAATTTGCGGTCTGCCGACCATTTTTACCATATTTTAACGAATTTCCTCGGAAAAATCGTGTAGTTCCAAGCCGTGTTCATAATTTCTACCGCTGATACGCGGGTAACAAGAGTCAAGAAGAATCATGATCGGAAGGATGGTTCGACTCGTCGTCGTTTCAGATTCAGATGCGGATCGGAGTCGCGCTGCGCAGAAGCTGAGTTTCCGTTCTAACGCGTCTAATAATGCGTGACACGGAACGCGCTTGACAGAGACAGTAGTGTGCCGCGTGTGCGCTGTGCAGTCTGGCGGCTGGCGCCAGCTGCAAGAGGGGAGGGGGACGGGAGTAGCTGGCCGTCTCCTAGCGGTGAGGATGTGAATCTACCGTACACCCACTGTTATTGCATACATCATAAAATGAAGGGGCTTTAACACGCGAAACAGAAAATTTTGACTTTTTTTGGTTCTACAAGCTGAAAAACGGGGTTTTCCGCGAAATTCTCATTAACGAATACTCCCATTAACGAATAGTTTTTTCTGTCCCCTGAAATTCGTTAACTGGAGGTTTTACTGTAGTCAGATCTTCACATTTCGTCGCATAGGCCTAAGTCGAATCCAAAGTTTCAAAATTTCCAAACTCATTTTCATTTTTTCAAGCGCGATCAATCATTCAATTAGTTCAATTAATATTTTTCTGTGATTCTATGACTCATGAAGAACAAAGGGAAAAAAATTCAAAAATTCGCACATGCATTGTCCCTTGAAAAATTTAAAACTGGAACGATGGTATTGAAACGGATTCGACTTATGCCTATGCGTCACGTGGACAATGATTTCATGGGAAAGACGTAAACCAAGCGTCTCACTGTAATGCACAAGAAAATGTCAAAGTTTCGTGCTCAAAGATTCTTAAAATTTCTTGCCCTTACCAGGATTACCATTTTACTAAAATAGCTGCTAAAGGGTGCTAGTATGGTCCTGTAGCAACCAAAGTTATTGTAAAGTTACACTGCTGCTTGTTATGATTGAACAACCACCGTCTGGCAATTGTCGCATAAGTAGTGAGGTCTCATTTTGCTCAGCATAGACGGTCTTTAACGCTATTTTAAAGTCCAGTATCCTTGCTGTTGATTGGTGGAGACACAACTTGCATCAACGCTAATCGTAGGACTGTCTGCACCAAACAAAATGAGGCTGCGGTAACCTTTCGACCCTTGACCCCTTGACCAGCGGCTTTGGTCCTCTGTTAGCTCCAGCTCTCACAGCTCACGTTTAAACACTTGAGTGGCGAGAGTCTACAAACAACAAACTTCCTGAGAAGATAAAAAGGGAAGACAGCTATCCTGCATTTTTGGCCAAGCTCAGGGCTTTCCTTCTGATCGAAGCCTTCTATGCTATAGATGAGTTTATGAGTTAATAAGTTATCACTATTGTCTTGTGTCTTTATTATTACTAATGTATTGACTTCAGACTTGTATGATAACACTGTGATGTTCTAATGTACTAATTTTTTTTTTAAAAATAAAAAAAATCCTTAGCAACCGTGAAAATAATTCAAAATCTTCCAAAATTTCAGGGACAGCAATTTAATATCCCAACTCAAATGATAGAAGGTTATTTTGAATAATGAAGAAACCTGCCACCAATATTTTCTTATTTTATAGATCCATAAAATGCCAACATTTCGTTGAGCCGATTTTTCTCAGTCCCATTAGATCTAAAATTTGATAGTGAAATTTCATGCAAAGAATGACTTTATTTGCTTTACTTACTTGCTGAGAACAGGTGATGAAGTAGGAGAATCTTGCGTCAGCTGTTGTAAAGGCGCAGGAGATGATTTATTACTAGAGGTACTATGATGATTACGTTTAGGGGGCAAAGCAGGAGGCTCATCAGGGGGGAGATTGATTTGTTCTTCACTGAAAAAATAAAAGAAACGATTTTTACTTTTTAGAGGAGTTAAATAATCTTTGCTATGGAACAATACATTTGAAGTAATTACTTTTTGTAGACTATTTTAGTTATGACATCATCAGGTGAAATAGTCCGTTGAGTGTTCCAAACTATCTCTTTCACCATCACATGACTCCTAAGTACCACTATCACAGAATAATACAACCAGAACGGAAACTCTGTCACATTTTGAAGCAAATTCATTTCGCGTCCGCCATGTTGGGATGTAGGATGTTTACATTTAGATTCGCACGCAAAAAAAAAATATAGGACATGATCCGCGAAATTTTTATTCTGAAATGCCAATAGAATAAAAGTGAGGCCGGAAACTTAAGATTTCTTTCCAGAATTTACAGAAATAAATGAGTTTCAACACAAATCACACTCGCCATGTTGGGATATAGGACCAGAGCGTTGCCTATTGGTGCCGTTAAATTCCAAACTTGCTTCCATTGGCTTTTATGGGAGTTTCCGTTCTGATTGTATTATTCTGTGCCACTATCTCACTCACATCGCTAAGATTGTGTGCACAAACATTTTTTGTAACATTAATTGGCAGAAATAAATTTCACAAGTTATTAATATGTGATTCAGAGGGGAAAATGTCAGGAAACAAGCCTCAGAACTAGAAAAAGAGAGCTACGCATGATGGTCATGGGAGAGTGAGAGAGATAAATTGCAATCTGTCACAGCTGATTGTGATGGTCGAGTGCATTATTGGCTAACCGTTGACGTCAGTAATGCTGCACTACAGCTGTCTATAGTCGCACACATCATTTTATTTAAGCATATTTTATGATAAAGTTTGGGCAAAGATTTGAGGTCCGGAACTATTCGGGGGGACACCGAACGCCAAAGTCAACAAAACCACTTCTAAACAATCAGGAGTGTTGGTTATTGTTGTTGATCCCCGTTGAGTTACTCTTTTCGCCCCCCACCTCGCGGAACGGACACAAATTCCGAGGTTCGGGTACAGCATTGCATCGGTGTCATCCATCGTTGCCGAACAAACAGTTCGAGTGCGTTGATAAAATGCACAGCCGTTGGTTCGGGTGGAAATCTTCTTGAAATTTTGGACGAATAGCATTATTTATAGACAGTCTTGACAGTCGGTTTATGGATGAAGTAAGTGGGTAATCAGCCCTTAAATTTGGTGACACAGTCGATACCAAGTTTGGATGGAACTCTTTGCTATTGAACCAAAATTATAAAACTTGGCTGTTGCTATGGTAATCATCGCTAAAGCGTCCGTTATTTAAAGTTTATACATTGAATGGCTTTAGAGAATGGGCACTTCAGGGATGGTTACCACAGCAACAGTCAAGTTTTAAAATTTTGGAAATATCATTACTCATAGACAGTCTTAACGAATGGTTTATTGATGAAGTAAGTAGGTAATCAGCCCCTAAATTTGGTGACACAGTAGATATCAAGTTGGGATGAAACTTTTTGCTAAAAAAGTCTGAAAGTCTGGGAATATGGAGCTAATCCAAGCCGAAGCGTACTCACACTTGTACCTCAATTATAATTGAGTTTACTGACATTTTTTTCAGAAACTCATTATCATTTGATGTTTGAGTAGGTAAAAAGCAGCGATACAAACCTTGGACTAGATCGATGAGAAAAGGAACATGTGTGGGTAGTTGACATAGACATTTCGGAGCGCTGCAAAACTTCGCTGGTTAACGTGGTGGAACGAGAGCAGTTGCCAAACATTTCAACGTACGCAATGACTGCACAAAAAAATGAATGAGTTAATAAATAACCCTACACCAATAAAAAGCTTTACAAGAATAAAAACATTTAGAGCGAAAGGATGAATTAAACTATTTCCCTCACGTAGGTTTAACATCTCAAACAGTTGAGACCTCAATTAGAGCAGATGCATTTTAAGTCCTTGGGATTTGACAAACAGCATTCACTAAGTCCAATACCAATAGTACATCAAGATGTATCAGTGAGTAATTGGTTAGCAACGAGTCTAAACTCTGCATTTTTGATCCGTCATCACTACTAGACATATCTAAAACTCAGAATGTAGGTATCTGCTTTAATTTTTTACAATAACACTATAACACTGCTATGAACATTGAAGAGCCTTCATCCTTCCGCCAAAATGAAGCTTTGAAAGTAAAAAGAATTTAATCATGATTGACTCATCTGGCTAGCCTATTAGCTCATTATATTTAATTAAATTTGACAGGATTCTTTGTCTAAATAGATACATGCAATGGCACTGTTGCAAACTTTTCCTGCAGGCTTATTAAAAAATGATTCAGGGGTAAAACCCAAGGTACTTATATTTAACAGGTATGCTCGACTCGCTTCCCGCGTCATCTTCAGTGGCGCGCAGTTCAAAAAGCATTCCAAGATGGCCGACAAAAGAAGAAAACATTGTATATTCTTTCCAGAAAACGTCAAGCTATTTTCTCCTTTTCTAGTGAGGGAAGCCCAATGTTTTCTGGAAAGAGTATACAATGTTTTCTTCTTTTGTCGGCCATCTTGGAATGCTTTTTGAACTGCGCGCCACTGAAGATGACGCGGGAAGCGAGTCGAGCATACCTGTTAAATATAAGTACCTTGGGTAAAACCCTGTAAAAGTGATGAGCGCACTAAAAAATCAGAAAATCCACTCCCAAACTCATAAAATGCTTTCAAATGCGAGACCGTAATGGCGGTAATTAGGGCCTTTTACATTGGGTTTCCCTATCTCAATAAACTCCATCCTCAATAGGTGTTCTCGAAACACCACACAAGAAGAAGAAGAAGAAGAAGAAGAAGCATATAATTGCCATAAGATTTAGGTGGTACCTAATCACCGCCATTCCGGTCTCGCATTTAAAAGCATTTTATGAATTTGGGAGGGGATTTTGTGATTTTTTAGTGCGCTAATCGTCATTTTTACAGGGTTTCACCTCAGAATCTGCTATTAATAAGCCCATAGCAAAAGTTTGCAACAGCTCCGTTGTGCAATCATTTTTGGCCTATTGTCTACAGAAAATGGATTATGAAAGAAAAGGAAGAGCATGACAATAAAAGAAGAAGGATACATAGGATATTCCCAGTTTTCCTCCAAGAAACGCTAACAAAATTGAAGTGTTCAGAGAAAGGTGGAGGCAGTGCATAACAGGAAACTGACTTATATCAATCACACAATTTATTTTTTTCTTATCAAGCAAGAGGCAGTGTGATGAAAATATTAGGAGAAAAATATGAAGCCAAAGACTTAGGTATTACAAATTGACCAACGATTAAAGGCTGTCTTATGGTAATACAACCACAGTATACTTATCTTACACAGTAGTGAAACTCTATGTTAGAAAAATGGCAAATGCCCCCTGGGGGTCGGAGGATAGAACTAACATCTTCCATTTGGTTTGCATTAGACGCGACGGTGGCGCTCCCAAGTAGTCGGATAACAGCTCAATTTTCCCCTTTGATTACTTTCAAAAACGACATTCACCAAAGCGCTCCTATAGCGTTTTGCTACTGTATAGGATGAGTATACTGTGAATACAACCACTACATAGACTTGAAGCTCAAAGCATCTAAAGTTAAACAAAGATGCTGTATTTTGTCTCACGGCAAACAGTGGCTTGAAATTGACTAAGGCTGTTCAAAGTGGACCGATACCAGAGACAAATAGAGGCCCTGCACACCGTATGCTTCCTGTGTTAGAAAAGTGAAGCAAGTTTAGTGGGCACAGTTTTGTTCCGGAGTCACTGGCTGCAACGATAAACAATTGCCAACTGTTGAGTGGTGAGCTCAACGAAAGGCTGTGATTGGTCCGCGGTTCCGGAAACGGAAACAGGATTTGCTTGCCGCCCTCATCATTCAACAGAAGGCGACAGTTGGCTGTTGTTTCGATGAGTTCCGACTAGAATTGAGCTGAAAAAGTGGACACCTATCGCAAGCTTTGTGCTGGGTCTCTATTTGTATCTGAACGATACAAAAGAACCTGATGCAGCATTCTGAAATCATCTTGTCAAATAACATCTTTCTGACTGACATCATCTAAGGTCACATTTTCCATGTTCAACATTTAGAAGTGACTACCTATAAACTTGGCAGCCAAATCGGAGATCGTGCGCACACCTTATATGGGTCCACCTTGCTGTCAGTCCACATTCTGTTTTTTGCAGACATTGTAGGTGGGCGGCGGCTACTTTACTTGCTCAACTGTGACACAGCCTTGGCACCGAGCTAAAGTTGGGCACAAAGTTGTGGTCTCCTAATCAGCAGTTTGCAAGCAATCCTTGAACCGACCGACCAACCAACCAAATTCCTCCTCCCACGACAAACATAAAAAATGCTACGGTTTGATCAGAGTTCTCAGATTTTTAAATTTTACTTTGAGCCTCAAACGGTGTAGGTATTCATTGTCAGTGATAGAATGTGTCACATCATTTCTTTGGAAAATGTCACAACAAAAGTTTAGAGAAACTTATACCAGACATAACTCTGACAATACCTCCTCAGTTTCAATGTTTATATTGGTCTTCTTGCTAACTGTGGGGTCCTTTACATGCACCTCTGACAATCACTGTCCTCATATGCACAGTAACGTCCACATCAAACAAATAAAAGTTCGGAAATGAGCAATTAAAGTCACAAAAACTCGCTTGTGTCTTTGAATTGCAAAGAAAAGAAAATAGGGCACGAATATGGTTCTTTTCTATGAAAACTAATATATATATCAATGACCTTAGAAGAATCTTTGCCTTATATTTCTGAAGATTTCAATGAAACTTGTTCGTTAGTACTTAATCACATGACCATGAAACCAATAATTTTGATAATTGTAGCATTTTTCGTTTTTTCTGGACCCTCCAAATCAGAAAGCAATACGAGTCGCCAAAACTTTGTTTTATTGTGATCAAACTCAAACCAATTAAACCTTTACAGACAAATTTGCTCAACGACACTTTCATTACATTCTAGTTTCCCTTTTTCTGATTTGAAGTTTAATGAGCAATTGTTTCGAAGGTGAAACTGACATCATGCGTATTGGATTTGCCAACAAATAGAGATTCGCCAACAAAAAGAGATTCACAAACTCAATACATTTGTCATCCAAGATATCCAAAATAAAAGCATTAAGTTGCGCTGAGAGAATGTCAGAAGTGTTTTGGGGATTGAATAGCAAGGAACTAAACACGAAGAAAACATTCATATGGCATGCTGTTAAAGTTTTTGAAACAACAAGCAAGCGGGTAACTATCAAGTGAATGAGCCATGCAACGGCAACTAAACCGAGACAGTTAAACATAAAAAATTGATGCGAGAAAAACAAAGCTTAAAAGGAGATAACTGATAAGGCCGATTAATTGTGGAAAGAACCCGAGGTGTTTCAAGGCACTCACAGCCTTATTTTCTATCAGTAAAATAACAATACAAATGAACCAAAGAAAAGGTGAGCACAATTAACTAAGATCAAAATGATCAATTTTTTACGATCTGTTGGCCTTGTTCTTATTATAACTTTGTTTTTCTTGTATTTATTATTTAATTATTGTTCATTCAATTTCTTCAAAGTATAAAGAATTTAGTGAAAAGGGAGAAAAGGAAAAGGAGGGAATGAGCTATGGGAAATTCTAAATTAGAGTTTCCTTGTCAGACTCAAGGAATTTAAGTTTTTTTGATTCTTAAGTGATGATTATGTATTGATAGCATAAATATTTAATTGAAAACAAGGATGGTGATAGTTCCTGAAATAAATTAGTTTACATTCATAGCGTGAGAAAAGAGACAGTATAATCTAGAGATGTAGATGAAAGCTGAAAAACGAGGAAGCGAGAGCTGCATTGAAAACTTCAAGAGCAATGGGTGAACGTAAACAAACAAGACAAGGTATAAACATTGAGAGCGCAATGAAAAAATTCAAGAAATATAATCATAAAGCAGGGATTGCAGAACTAGAGTGATTTCTTGAATTATCATTACTATGAGGATAGTAATAGTAGCTGTGGCAGATCGTAAAGGTGAGGCTACAAGAATAAGAGGGGCACTGGATTTTGATGGCAATACTCCATCCGTAAACTTTCTGAGAGTTCTATGATTCATTCAAAATTTTCAAAATTTTGGGACAGAAAAATTTAAAAAATTTTCTATTTCTCCTCCATAAAAAATTGAGAGGCTGCAACTCCCTGTTGACTCACCTCACCTGACGAGCCACTATGAGTGGTTATAAAGTCCAGCCGTTAAAACCATAAGTTCGTTTTTTGCTTGTGCTGCACAGAGTACGACTGGACTGAACTAATCATTACTGGACGGATGAAAATACACATAAGAGACCCAAGTCAATCATACGCTGACATACGCATACTAAATTATTTAAGGTGATTCTTTATATTTAAGAAAACGGAAAGTTGGTTACTTGATAATCTTCTGAAGAGCGTCTCTTCAAAATATCACATCAATAACTTTAAAATTAAGGCTGAAAGTACCAAAAAAATGAAATGTCGCAAATTGATTCATGTATCGATATGCGTCATTTTTCGGTACTTTCAGCCTTATTTTTGAAGTTATGGACGTGATATTTTGCAGAGATGTTCTTCAGATGACTGTCTAGTAACTGACTTTCTGTTTTCTTAAAAATAAATTACTTTTGGCCTGTAATTTGACATTAATCGAACCGTAGCGCTCTGGTGGCAGAAATCGGCACTAAACGCTGAAGAATCACTTTAACCGAGGCAAACCCTAATAAGCAAGTAAACAAAATAAGTATTTTGTATTTGCTGAAAAAGTAAGGAAGGAAGAATAGAAGAGAAAAAAAGTGAAATGGGGAGGGGGGGGGGGTTTAAAAGCATAAATTTGAATGAGAAAGGAGATGAAAACTAATCACATCCATGTCTAACATCAAGTGAGTAAACTTACACCCAAAGAAATCTTACCCGAATAAGCCACTGATTGTAACTGTTGCACTGATAATGAGAGAGGGGGAAAGGAAGAATAATAATTAAAATGGTTAGTAAAATGAAAAGAGATCTTAACACTAGAATTTGATGGCAGAGGCAATGACCAATAGGAGAGAATCATTTAGTACTGTAGCAACACTTTTCCCCTCTTTGATAACTGTACAATGACACTAACAGATGATGTTGGAGCCTCCTGGCTAAACGCATATATTAAATACACTATAGGAAATACCCCACAAACACTTTCTCACATCAAAATTATTCGCAGGGACCGCCCCCCCCCCCCCGGTAATAATCTGGGGGAGACCCCCACACCCCCTTTAAGGGGTTAATTTTACAGTAGGCTGGTACCAGCATGTTTTTGTAAATTTTCGTTTCCGGAACCGATTCACCAGAGACGGTGACCCTTATGTTTTCACTAAGGCCACTTTGCCCAAGAGATGATTTTTTTAACATTGAAGCTTATGATGGGCCATAAGCAGATAGTGGTAAATCCTGTTTTAGTAGTGTGTCAAGAGATTATTTTGAGTTCCTTTTGTAAATGCTCACTACTATGTAACTTTTTTGTACGTGTAATTCTGCCTGACCTGTACATTAACAAAATATCTTTTGTTGTGACGTACCAATTGTAAAAATAAAAATTAGAGGTGGTCGAGTTCCAGATAAATACTCGATTTTCGAGATTTCAGATACTTGAAAGCTCGACTCGAACGGAAAAAAAATTCGAGTAATTTTCGAGTTTTTTTAAAAAAAAAAAAAAAAAAAAAATTGAAAACAGAAAATTCGAAAAAAAATTGAAAAAAGAGAATTAAAAAAAAAAAACAAAAAAGTAGTAGTAGTAGTAGTAGTAAAGTCCAGCCGCCCAAACCTTCGTTCGTTGTGCTTGTATTTCAAAGCGAACGACTGGACTGAGAATACAAAAAGGGAATAGGAAGGGAGATACCTACCAAGGTACCTCACTGTGAGGAAAGGGGACAAGCGGGATACCGCACCAAGCGTGACACCCTGAGGAAAGGAGATATCTCAAGAGCACACAAGGACTGGTATGCTCTTGGAATTTTTTTTTTTTGGGCAATATGTGTCTCTTTCTACAATATTTTTCTCTCTCTCTCTCTCTCTCTCTCTCTCTCTCTCTCTCTCTCTCTCTCTCTCTCTCTCTCTCTCTCTCTCTCTCTCTCTCTCTCTCTCTCTCTCTCTCTCTCTCTCTCTCGTCTCAATGCCTTTTTTTTTTAATATATAAACGGCTTTGAAAATTTTGGAACAATTAGTCTATCCACTTCTCTTGTTTTAGCATGGAAATTGAAAAGCAATCTTGTAATATTTTTTTTTTTTTTTTTTTTGTAATGGGGTATACCTCTGGCAACTCTGCTGAGTACAGCCGCAAAAACTGCGGAGGTAATCTTTTCTTTCGCCTCTCTTCTCTTCTTTCAACTCTCTCTTCATCTGTACAACTCTTGTCTCCATTCTTCTTCCTCAACTCACTTTAGAACTGTCCAACTTTCTCTCTCAATTAAAAAAAAAAAAAAAAAAAAAAAAAAAAAAAAAAAAAAAAAAAAAAAAAAGTCTGTCTTTGAAAATCATGATTGCACGTTAAAAATCGTGAAATTCGTTCCATCCACCCTGATTTTGTGCATCTCTTACTGCTCATTTTGCAAAGATTCGACAGTCTGTGAACCTTTACAACGCAAAATCCACAACCTCTGTTCCTAAATTAAGGCTAGAGAACATAGCTCGAAGAATTTAAAAATTGAGGGTAGAGAATATCGTTCAAAGAATTTCAAAGAATTTGAGAAATTCAAAGCAAAGAAAAAGATCGATGGAGGCAAAGCTTCAAGAATCTCAACGTCAACTACTTAATTTCCTCCAACCAAAGCAGCATTAAATTTTGACTAATAGTAAGATAAAAGCCCTTGATCGAAAGATTCAACTTTTTTCTTCCCTTGCTTTCTGGATAGTGAATGAACGTCAATGACTGGTATGGGTATTTTCAGCTCTTTTTGGCTTTTCAGTTATAGTGAACTTATTTTGCTGTTTTGCGATGTTGCGATTACTCGAGCTCGAAACTCAAAAAAATAGGCAAAACTCGACTCGACTCGGCCAAAAATTTCAATACTCAAACACCTCTAATAAAAATAAAAATAAAAAAAATGGTGAAATGTCGATTAGCTGTTGTTAGATCCGAATTTCTCTCTTATGGTTGATCAAAACATCCAACAAGCTACAGAAACTTGCTCACTAGAATTTTAGGAAGATTTCCATGCCACTTAACATTATGTTGCTGCACTTGAGACGTAATATGTGACTTTGCCCAAATGATAATTTTCTTATAATGAGCGCTTATGGAGAAATGCCGACTACCTGTTTTTTCAACTGAATTTCTTTATTATAGGTGATAAAAATGTCCGGAAAGTGGTTACAACTTCTTCATAAGGGTTTTAGGAAGAATTTCATAAAACTTAACTCTAGTCTGCCAGACAATTTTTTTGTACGAGTTTGCCAATTTCGCGTCTTTTAGACCCACCTTTAAAATACATGTGTTTAGTGCATTTATGATACGTTTTTAATGTTTTTTACAGTAAATTAGGGTACAGCTTTGTGCTTTGTTAGCACATGGTAACCCACCATATATAGTGAGTAACCCACCATTTATAGTCCCTTGCTCTAGATAAAGCCGGACGTTGATACCGTTTTTTGTCGGTTTTCGTTGTTTGTAGATCGATCTTTGACAATTGATATCTCAAATGTGAAAAAAGATATCAACCTCCGGTTTGCGCCAAAATGCTCCGTTTATTGTGCCCTTTCAATCGATGCAACATTTGAGAAGGGTCACCCCCCGGAATTTTTGAGATAACCCCCCTGGAGCGCGAAGGGGTGAAAACGTTAAAAAAATTTGGAGAGGGACCCTAAAACCAAATTTTGACCAAATTTGCGTCACAGCCGTATTTATTTTTGAAAAGTACTTGCTTTTTTGAGTACTTTGAACTAGCAGTTTTTTAAATTCCGACATTCCAACTATGAATAATGTTTTTTTTTTGAAAATGGAGGAATGAATTATTGAAAATTGACTTCCACCCTCGATATCTCAGAATTGAAAAACAATATCGACATTTGGTTTCAGCCAAAATGCTCGGCTTTGTATGCCCTTTTTGATGATGTGTCACAAGATACGTGTTGCTGTTTGAAAATTTTGAGTTGGAGGGCCTTAACATGGGAAACGGGACGAGTTTAAAAGACCTGGTATTAAAAAAATTTCTTGTGACTTGGAATTTCATTCATTTTTTTTGTTAATGCAAAAATTGGGTTTCTCAAGATATTTGTAGAGCTATTTGTGAAGCACAAGTTTTTAGGATCAACAGAGAAAAAATAAAACAACTTTTTAGGAAGCCTTGGGTCTAAATGACCCATGTTTGGCAGACTAGGGTTAAGGGACTTTCTAATCAGCTGCAGTTGAAATGTTCCATTTGAACAACAGTCGCATCGCACAGCATTTCCCCATAAGTCACAATGGGAAGAAATCATTTTCATGGGTATAGCGGCAAAGCCTATCAGCATAGTTGCATAATGCGTGGAGGCACGCTCAACTCTGTTTCCGGTCGGGAAGGACTGACCTGTTTACTCAGATCACGGTTCGAGCCGCAGACACCATAGCGCTGCTCAATAAGTCAACATTTTGTAGCTAAAATTGATGAAACTACGCAAAGAGTACAAATTTGAGGAACGTTCGAACATGCAAGCAAACTTTAGGAAGATACCCTAAAAGTTTCAAGCTGAAACACTCAACAATGAAGCCAGGATTTACGAAATACAAAAGAAATTCCGATAAACCTCAATGAGTGCGAGTGAGGCATATAGGCTGTCCCAAGAATGATTGGACTTGACGATTGTAGGTTTGAATGAAAGCATCAGCTTTCTACTGCTTGTAACCAATTAGGTTGAATTATCTGTGGAAGCTGATGTTTTCATGAAAACTATGGAAGTGTTGAATCCAATGTTTCCTAGAAGAAGCAATAGTATCACTCGCACTTACTAAGCTTTGGGCAAAATGTATTTCCTAAATTACAGCTTTAATTAGTTTAATTCTCAACCAATATTCAAATATTGCTTTGGGCTCAAAAATCCATAGATAAACTACGCAGATGCTCACATTCTTGGATTTTGTATTTTTTCTTTGATTTCAATTTAAAATGCCAAAAACAAAACGTTTCCCAAAAGTGACTAGTGGCACCATCTATCAGATTGAAATCTGGAAAAGTTTCGCCTGGAATACGTCTGAAAGAAAACGAAAGGTAAAAATTGAGCTTACTGTGTTTTTTCTTTGGCGGCAAGGGCGGTGGATTCGACGAGTCAACAATCTGATTGTTCGAGAGACCCATCATCATACTGGTGCAGTTTGGCATCGACTGATGATCATGATGTGGTCTTCGTATCCGCGTTTTCGTAGGAAGTGCGGGGATCAAAGGCGAAGGTGATGCGACGGCGGTGGGCGTTGGAGAACCGTTTGACTGATATGTGACAGAATTTGATTGATATGAGACCTGTGTTGTAGCAAGGGTGTGAGTTTGGAGCTGCGTTAGTGAGGAGGATAGTGATGATGAATGATGGGCAACAAGAGTGTTCAATGACTGTGATGCCGATGAGGAGAAACTGTGCGTTGTAGCTCTGGCAGACATGAAGCCGGAGGCCACTTTTTCCATGTGAACCACTGAAACAATACAGCAAACAAAGACAATGATTAACCAATGACATTTCAAAAATATATACCACAAGTACTAGTAAATAAAACAGCCAACCAACCAACCAAAATGCAAAATCCTGTGATGAACCCTAGACCAGGGCCTGCCAACCTTTTCTGGGCAACGATCGACTGTCGACCTCGGAGGTGGGTCTGCAATCGACTTTAAGTATGTTCCAATTTTTTTTTTTTTTTTTTTTTTTTTTTTTTTTTTTTTTAAATGAAATTATTCTAACAGAGTAGACTATTCATTAGAAATAAGTCAACTTGGTCTTAAATTAAGGCTGAGGATTACAAGGAGCAAAGTTAGCTGAAACAACGATTTTTGAAAATGTTGACTGAAATCAATGTCAGACTCTCCATAAAAGAGAATCTTCCTTCAAGTCAGTAGAAACTTTTAAGGATGATGAAATCTTACCTGCACGCTCAGGAAGATTCTCCAAAGGTGATGAATGCGGCACATTTGATGAGTGATGTTCCGTGGATGTGGTTGTCCGAGAGCTTTGCGAGGAACTATCCCAACAATGGCTACCATTCAAACCTGAGTAAGAAAAAAGTTCATAGCATCAATAAGCTGACAAATCTATTTTCCTTCATTTTAAAAAAAAAAAAAAAAAAAAAAAAAAAAAAAAACACAAAATGTAGAGGAAGTCAGAAATTTATTTATTTATTTATTTATTTATTTATTTATTTATTTACTTATTTATTTATTTATTTATTTATTTATTGAAGTGCACACGGAAAATAGGCCCTTGCTAGAGGTGCACTTGAGCCTCTGCCTTCCCAAGTCTATAGTGATACCTTCACGAAAAAAGTGCCTGGCCAGGATCACACCTTGTTCAATGTTCAAGACATATTCCCCCCGTACAGCCACTGTTCAATGTTCATCCTTCAGATAGAACATCTCTCCGTAGTTGACCACCGGCTACCTCAGCCTTATCCCCTCTACACTCTACAGTGACTTACCTGGCCAGGCTCTGAGAGTGTTTGTGACACAGGAAGCTGAAACAAATGAGAATTTTGTTCCCTCTCACCTTGCCCCCTCCCCCTTGGTTCTCTACGGTGAAGCAAGGGTTAATCAATGGAAGATGGGGATCACAAGGGGGAAATATCAAAGGAAGGACACCCCAACGACAAGCCACAGTATGCAGCACAGCAATGCGGCTACCCGCACTGGAGCTTAACCCATTTTAAAACGAACAACAAGCGAACGTCATGGTAGAACCTTCTGAAGGATGTACTTCTAATGATGCCTAACACTTCTTCATAAGCAAGGTAGACAGTAATTCATTGCACCAATTGCAACTAATGGGACAAAAGATGACCATCCTACGAAAATGAAGTCTTCTCTACAACCTAGCACATCCCTAAAGAAACTTGTCTGCTTGCTTACCTTCAAGCCTAACTGAAATAACCGGACAGCCCCATAAAGTGCATTGGAAAGAGAATTTGCAGATCAAACCTGGTAATGGGAGCACTACGATGTTAAACGCCAAGAGGCACTCAAACTTAAGCTTAGAAATTGAAAAACCCTTGCACACCTTCTGAAGACCCTTCCTTGACTACGTAAGCATAACCATCAACCCTTATTATGCCGTGTATATGTAGTATAATAATATCCGTTCTGAATAATAGTGAATTGTTGAAGTTTCTTGGGTCCTGACACTGGTGACTGCCGTTACGGGGATTTTCCGAAAAGTTGCGGCAATATGGCACTTGGTTCCTGACTCTCCTCTCCTGCCTCAGCCGAACAAGGTTCCCCACAACCTTGCCAGCTCGACCTACAAGATTCATCCGCCTCCACTCCCACACTCTCGTGGTTTGTCATTGTAACGTGAATTCGGACAGTCCCTCAACTGAACTGCTATAGTGCGAATCTGTTGCCTTTCATGTGGTGGCTCTCATCACTGAGGGTTGCACCCCACCACGAGATTGGCATATTTTATCGTTTCATGTCCAATACGCGTGTAAATTGTCAAACTAATACTCGTCTCCTTTGTTATAGAAGTTAATGTAATAGTGTCCAGATTCTTGATCAAGAAAATATATTAAGACATCTAGAATTTAAGCTCATTGTAGAATGGAAAAAGAAATTGTGATCATTCAGGCAGGAGCGGTTGAAGCAGCTGTAATACCAGGAGATGGAAGCTGCCTCTTGAAACCAACATTAGGGTCAGAGAAACGACCCCACCTAGTAACAACTACGATTATGGGAATTAGAATGTTACGGCGCTGAGAGACAAGAGGACTAGCGATAACTCCCAACAACAGATCAAAGAGCAGGTCAACATCATGGAAGCAATCAGATCACACCAAGCTTGAATGAATTGTCAAACATTGTATGCTCTGCGGTGGAGAAAATATTAAACATACCTTCCTCACCCATTGGGCCATTACATCCAAAACAAGAAAATCAATGGCTATGCACAGAAAAGTGCAATTTGTACAGAAAAAAAGATCAGACTGTAGAGAAGCCAAGGCCCAGCTAAGGCGGTCCACAGCAGCTTTAAGAGCAGCAAAAAACCAACGTAAGGAAAAACGCTTTGCAGAGTTTCTGGCCAAAATTCATAAATACAAACCATCAGAGAGACTGCGTATCATGTACAAACAAATACATGCCCATCGGAGAAAACCAAACCAACGCAGGGCAGAACCAAAAATTTCATTGAGAGATTGGGAGATGTACCTGAGGAAAACATTAGGGCAAAAGGACGCCACACCCACAAGCGGGGTTGATGCACATTCAACAGATACCACAAACATCGACAACGAGGCCCTGGACCAAGCGCCGCAGAATTACAAATACATGTTGGAAAAATGAAAAAGTGGATCTAACCCTTGACCTAGCCAAGCTACTGTGGACCTGTTTAAACAACCCCAATGAATTCTTTAAGAGTCTGAATAGAAATATTGCCCCCTTTACTCTACAGGCAGCTGAAGCCACTAAAGACAAATGGCACTGTTGGGGGAGGTCCTTTGCTTTTTCAGGTTCAGCAGCAACGTTTTTGTTTTGTGTGTTTTGTTTTTCTCTCTATTATTACAGGTACAGCTTGACCATCCCTTTCCCTACTTTTCTTTTTTCAAACTCTACAGTCAAAAGAGAATATTGTCTGAGTTCTGTCTTCTAACTTCCTATTCCTTTGCACCACAAACCACCAAACACAGAGCATCTCCTTTGTCGGAGTTCTGTTTCCTGATTCCCATTGCCTTTTTCCCCTATACCACTTATCAACACAGAGCATCTTGTTTGTCCGAGTTCTGTTTCCTGTTGCCCCTTCTTTTCCCCCATACCACTTGTCAACACAGAGCATCTCATTTGTCGGAGTTCTGCCACCCGTGCCCACATTCCCCTGTCCAACACAGAGCATCTCGTTTGTCGGAGTTCTGCTTCCCATAACCTACCCTTCAATATAAAAAAAAAAAAAAACCAGTCCAGATGTTCGCTTTGAAACACAAGCATAACGAGCTATGGCTAGCAGCTGGGGCGGCTGGACTTTCTACTTCTACTTCTACTTCTACTTCTTATTACTTATTTGTTTATTTATTTTTATGAGCTGAAATCCTGAATAAATGAGACCAAAGAAAAGAGCCATGGTAAAAATGAGCAAATTAAACAAACAAGTGAATCGTTTGGTCGAAAAATTTTCCACACTATTCTCAACACAAATCGGCAATTTGGCGTTCTGTTTGAAATGATATAAAAGAAATAACATTTGTTGGCATTTTAGGGGAGTTGTAACGCCCTTCGGGCGAATACACACGCTGCGTTAACCTCCCGCTCGCTTCCGGTCTTTTTTATAATCTAACTTGGGGTTGTCTGCACTCGGTAAAGGGTTTTTTTTGAGGATAGTGGCAGTTTTCTCCGTTTTTCTTTGGTAGACCACAATCTCGGTTCGTCTCTTTCGTAAATGTAAATGGAACCTCAAAATTGAACGGCCCTTCATCGAACTACACCATCAAAGCATTTTTGTGAATATTAAAAAAAAACAAAAACAAAAAAATAAGCGGAGCCGAGATCCGAACCAGCAACCTTCCAATTGGGGTGCCAGCACTGAACCACTAGGCTAGATTCGACCAATGTAAAGATAGGGCAAAACTTATGTATATAAACTCAGCTCATGCAGGACGTACGTAGTTCAAACTTTTGCCGCTAGGTGCCACGCTGGTCGCTGTGGACAATTTCTCGACCAAACGTAAAAATCAGATTAAACCCATGACAGAATTGAAAATTTTTCATCGAACCATATAAAGATTTGTTTTTCTTTATCAACATTAAGGACTGTCTCAAGGTCCACCTTTTAAGGATTCACCCCCTATATGAAGGGAGAAAAGGGGTTGAAGTCAAAATGGCTTTTGCTCAATAATTTTGATTGGATCTAGCTATAGCGACGCTTTATCTCGTGAAAGATAGAAAGTAAAAAGATGGGTCAGATTCTTTTGTTAATGCGTATGATATTGAGTTTTCATGCATCTTTTGGTGAATGAAGGTGATTCTTCAGTGTTAAGTGCCAATTTCTGCCACCAGAGCGCTACGGTTGGGTTAATGTCAAATTACAGGCCGAAAGTAATTCATATTTAAGAAAACGGAAAGTCAGTTAATTGATAAGTATCTGAAGGACATCTCTGCAAAATATTTCGTCAAAAACTTCAAAAATAAGGCTGAAAGTATTTAAAAATGGAAAATGGAAAATGGAAAATCGCAAATCGATTCTTGAATCAAAATGTGGTATTTCATTTTTTGGTACTTTCAGCCTTATTTTTGAAGTTATTGTCGTTATTGACAAGGCATTTTGCAGAGACGTTCTTCAGATGATTAGCTAGTTCTGACACTCTGCTTTCTTAAACATAAATTACTTTCGGCCAGTAAGTTGACATTAATGGAATCGTAGCGCTCTGGTGGCAGAAATCGGTACTAAACGTTGAAGAATCACCTTTAAGTGATTATTCACATTTCCTTAAATTAAAAGAAATTATGATTTGGATTGTGGAAACCAGGGGATTGAATGGATCGTAAAAAACGATTCCCCACAAAAAAAAAAAAAACAAAAAAAAACAAAAACAAAAAAACAAACTGATGGACGATCAGCACCTATAAGGGCATTTTGATCTAAATCGGAAATTTGGACAGATAAAACTTATGCATGGAACAGCGCAAATGTAAAAGATGGCAATAACGTATTACTTTTTACACCTAATACCTGCTGCTTAAGAATAGCAATAAAGAAAGATAATTTGAAAACTTACCTGATGGTAAACAAGACTCATCTAACATAAGCGCTCGTAGTTCATCATCATCTTTCGAGGAAGCATTAAACATTGACTCTAAAGAACCTAGGGAGCTAGAATTATCCGACTGGAGACTGAGCTGTTCCAAAGCTCCAGTCGGCGAAGGTGGTGCACGTTTCTTTGGAGGCAAAGGAGGTGGTGATTGAGACTCATACCAAGGCCTGAAATTAAAACCAAAAAACTACAATTAGTGAGCCATTAGGACAAAATCACAAAAACGGAATCAACCCAATCAAAAGAAATTTACTCTTCTTAACCCTTACTACTCGTGTGTCCAGTCCAACTTGACAAAAAGGACTCAAGAAAATCAT
The DNA here is from genome assembly GCA_011764245.1 of Trialeurodes vaporariorum. NCBI lineage: Eukaryota > Metazoa > Arthropoda > Insecta > Hemiptera > Aleyrodidae > Trialeurodes > Trialeurodes vaporariorum. Next base: position 69,708,098 of record VMOF01000220.1, read on the forward strand.
TCGATGGGTTACACACTTGCACTCGTGTGTCGAGCTGTGCTCAACAACCTACGTTGCCGCTTCCATTTCTTTCTATTAGGCGCCATGTTACCATGTAACATTTGACAAATGTTTACAGCATTTTTGGACTTAAACGGCAGTATGATGAACGACAAGTACATGACTAATTCACTTTTCTGTCAATTGGGCACAATATGTACGCTACAATGCTGCAAGCTGATTATGAACAATCATATCGTAATGCTATCAAATTGATGATCAAGTGTATGTTATCTTATGAGTGGTGCCATTCCAATAGAAACCCTCCCATCTCTGCAGAAATTCTCCGATAGCTCAGGAGTCATCGGCGAATTTCCGCAGAGATAGGAGGGTTTCTATCAAAATGAAACCTTCCGGAATGGCACCACCCATAAGATAACATACACTCGATAGCATTATAACACAATCGTTCATAATCAGCCTGCTGGTTTTAAATCCAGTTTCCCCAATTTACATTTGAGCAGAGCGAATTGAGCATGCAAAACAATCTGAGCAGCAAAGGTTCAACAACTGCGAAGCAACAATGTTTTCATTCTCGCTCATAGCAAACGATGGCGGCCATAATAAGCGGAAACAAAGTAAGGGATGCAACACCATCTACTGCAAAAAGCAGTAAACTAACAAATCCATCGCCTCAGATTGGAAAATAGTCACATCATTGTTTCCAGTTCTTCAAGCATTTGATCACAAATGTCTCTTCTCTCTCTGCAAAAAGGGTTAAAGAGGATGAAAAATCCAGTCGAGTGAAAGCTGAAAAAGATTACCATCATTCTTTTCAAACTTCACCTTTCCTAGAAAATTACTCTTCTTACACTCTGTAGTGTTGACAAATATGGCATCAGCATTTGTTGTGCACCAGCAACAACAAAGCAGTTGCAAACTTTTGCGACAGGCTTATTCATAGTAGAAAGGGGTAAAACCCTATAAAAATGACGATAAGCACACACAATAATCGCACAATCCACTCCTTAATTCATAAAATGCTTTCAAACACTGGACCGTAATGGCGGTGATTACCACCTTTGACATTGGGTTCCTCTATCTCAATCAGCTCCATCCTTACGAGGTGTTCTCCTGACACCTCACAAGAAGTGGAAGAAGCATATAACTGCTATAAGATTTAGGCGGTAGTCACCGCCATTACGGTCTCGCACTTTAAAGCACTTTTATGAGTTTGGTAGTGGATTTCGTGATTTTCTGGTGCGCTTATAGCCATTTTTACAGGGTTTTACCCCATTATCAACTACTAATAAGCCTGCAGCAAAAGTTTGCAACAGCTCCATTGTCTGGTTTAACCTTACTCAATAAGGTGATATTGATGCAACATCAACTAGGGTTTTCAGCTCTGCGGGTTTCATGCAACAAGTCCTAACTCAGGTTCACTAAAGCCATGTTAAGAGAAAATCAAAGTACTCCTAAGGGCCTCTCATCTCAACTTACGTGAAACCAAACCCAGGTGGATAGGTCTCATAATAATAATAATCATCACTACATCACTACATCATTAGCACTTCAGACTGGGTATAAACAATGGAAAAACTATAGATACACAAATTGATCACCACACCATTTCTTTAAAACAAACGAAACAAAAACAAGTTGGCAGCAATACATTTATTACTTTCATCTCTTTCCTTTTGTAACCTAAATAATTCTGGAACCGTCTAAAATTGATGAATTTACGCAAAAAGTACAAATTGAGGAACGTCAGCAACTGCAAGCATACGTGAGGAAGATACCCTGAAAGTTTTAAGCTGAAACACTCAAAAATAAAGCCAGAAATTCTGAAATACAAAAATTCCCACAAGCATCAGTGAGTGCGAGTGAGGCAGATAGACAGAATCACTCGCACTTCCTAAGCTTGTGGAGGATGAATTTCATAAACTACGGCTTTAATTCTTAACCAATAGAGCTTGTTTGGGCTCAAAAACTCCATAGAAAAATTAAGCAGGAGCTGACGTTATTGCATTTTGCATTTTATCTTTGCTTTCAATTTAATGCCAAAAACACAACTTTCCTCAAAAGTGAAGAGGCACTATCCATCAGATTGGTATCTGGAAAAATGTTGCCTGGAATCACCTTAAAAATAAAATTTTCAAATTTTGATTATGGTCTTAAAAAGAATTTGAAGACAATCCATCTCTTACTCCTCAGACAAGGGACTTTTATTTCTAAAGAGATCAAGGGAATTCAGTAAGAAGGGGGGGGGGGGATAATTTAACAGACAAATGTACAAGACATTAGGGAGAATATTTTTATTCCACGTACCTGGGAAGTGGTGGTTTGGGGGGAGGGGTGCTTGATGTTTTTACATCAATTGATTCAATGCTATTATAAACAAGGTGCTTTTTACGAGCTGATTCGGAGGTCTCTTCAAGTATTTTGCGTTCTCTAGGAGTGAGGGGAATATCAGGCAAGGATATACGTTGCACCGGTTCGGCAACTGGGAATAAAGAGTTGTGATCAGCCTCACCAGCGCTGCTACAACTACTTGCTTTGCTACAACGATCGACTAGTTTATCGCTTGCCAAAGATACCAAATTCTGTATGAAACAAAATAAGTAACAAAGACATTAATAAAAGAGTGCGCAGAAAACTATGCCAATAAAGCATAGGTAGCAATCTACGAGGAATAATAAAAAATGATCAATGTCTACAAGAACAAAGGTTGAGCTTTCCTCAACTTTCAATGGGACTCTTGCTAACTTTAGCTACAAGCGATTGAACAGATAAATCTTGAGTGACATCCAGCAGAAATTATGATGAGCACATTTAAAAATGACAAAATTCCCTCACAGACTCACAAAATAACTTTAAGGTGATTCTTCTGTGTTTAGAGCCGATTTCTGCCACCAGAGCGCTACTGTTCAATTAATGTCAAATTACAGGCCGAAAGTAATTTATATTTAAGAAAACCGAAAGTCAGTTAATTGATAGTTATCTGAAGTACGTCTCTGCAAAATATCTTGTCAATAACTTCAAAAATAAGGCCTGAAGTAGTAAAGTACCAAAAGTTGGAAAACAACAAATCGAGGAAAGAATCAATTTGCGATATTTAATTAATGCGAAGATGGAGGGGTGCTCACTGGAAATGCCCTATTTTAAATGTCCAATGTACAAAATGTCCCACAAGAAATACCGATTGCAACAATGTCTGCTCTAAAATGTCCAATGCACGATTGGCTCATGGTAAATATAAGTCCATAAAGAAGAATGTCCAACGGTAGATTTTGTCCATGAAACTAAAAACCCTCTATTGCATGAATTCATTTTTTTTTTTTTGCTGATTTCCGTGGGAAAAACAGAGATTTTTTTCATGTTGGCACAGCTGGATCATAATTTTTTTTTTTTTTAAGCCCCCCCCCCCCCCCCCCATACTGGCAATATTGTTACCTATAGGTAACAACATGCAGAATGAATAGCACCGCATTTCTTGATCTTTTAGAAATTCAAATACCCCGTGTTACCTGTAGGTAACGCCATGCAATGGAGGGTTAATGTTCCGAAGGGAGCGGCCAAAATTAGAAATAACCAAGAAGTTCAAAAGTAGGAATGAACATAAGTTTTCACAAAGCTGCACCAATCTGGCCCTTTACAACTTACAACATTGGTTGCAAAACTATTACTTGCCATCATGTTCAAAACAGCTGAGAATGTAATGACTTTGTATTTCATGCTTTATTTATAACTTGAGGTAAATTTTATAACTTATGGACAATTTTTTTGCGTATTTACTTAGTCTACGACTGGGCATTATTTTGAGGGGCATTTATGTATGATGGACAGATCCTACATTGGACATTCATTTACTATGGACAGATCCTACATTGGACATTCATTTACTATGGACAGATCCTACATTGGACATTCATTTACTATGGACAGATTGTGAATTGGACATTTTATAGAGGACATTGTTGTAATGAACATTTCTTATTGAACATTTTGTACATTGGACATTATAAATAGGACATTTCCACCTGTCACCAATGGAGGCGCTATGTACATAACATAAGAGATTCCTATCTAATTTGTCACTCTCTCTATAGAAACACAAGTAGGAAAGTCTCAAATTAAATACAATTCTCCCATGGTACCTACTTGGCTTTGCCATTACATTACGCCTTAAAATTTAAAGTCATTTTGAGAGTCTGAGAGTGAATTTTGTAATATTTAAAAGTGCTCATCGCAATTTTCGCTGGATTTTACTAAAGATATTTAACTATTCAATTACTTACAGCAAAATTTAGTAAGAGCCCCATTGTAGAAATGGATGGATCAGAAAATAGGCATTTGATAAAAATTAGTTTTAAGTAGCAATAAGAAAATAAGCTCAGCTGCTCAAATACTCGGAACTAAGGGTAGTTGATTGTAAACTTTGAAGACAGAAAATTGAAAAGCTTAATTACAGTTTTGTGATGATTTTACAAAAGTGAGCCGCGCTCATTTAAAATGAAGAGGATGAAAGTGAGGGCAGAGTGAAACACTTACTTGAACAGCATCTTCGACTAGATCTAAAGTTTCGGCTACATTTTCTCTATTTATTGCATCATGTCCAACTAATAAAACATCATCACATAATTTAATGAGTATCGCTACACTTTGATAAACTTGATTACTTGCTGACACTAAAACTGAACTGCAACAAGAAAAAAAAGGAAATCAAATTAAGGAAGCAAATTTCAAAAGTTGATCTGAATGAATAAATAAAATTTAGGTGCGGTTCACACCAACGCACAGTATTCAAATAATTCTTAAAAAGAAAACTCCCATGAACTTACAAGTGGAAAATTGTCAATGATCAAATGCTTTTGAGATCTATCTGTCTTCACTCTTCAGTGTTATGTTTATTGCCTGTTTATTTAAGGTGATTCCAGGGTTGATTAGTTCCAACTGTAGACACCACGTCGCGCTGCTCAAAAAGTCAACAGTTTTTTGGTTAATTTGACGAATTCACGCTAAAATTACAAATTTCAGGAACGTCAGCACCTGCGAGCATACTTAAGGAAGATACCCTGAAAGTTTCAGACTGAAACACTCAAAACTAAAGCCGGAAATTATGAAAAACGAAACTTCCCGTAAGCCGCAATGAGTGCGAGTGAGGCAGATAGACTTATCATCACTCGCGCTCACTCTCACTCACTAAGCTTATGGCAAAACGAATTTCATAATTTACGGCTTTAATTTTGGACCAATTTGGCTCATTTTGGGCTCAAAAAATCCATAAAAAAATTTTGCAGGTGCTGACGTTATTGGATTTTGCGTTTTATCTATGGCTTCAGTTTAAAACGCCAAAAACACGACTTTTCCAAAAAGCGACTAGTGGCGCTATCCATCGGATTGAAATCTGGAAAATTTTCGCCTGGAATCACCTTAAGTCACAGGCAGATTGCAATGTTAGGTAAATAGCAAGCCCCTTATTTGTTATTTATAATCAGAAAAAATTCAGATCAAGCGTAAGGTGATTTGGAGAATATAGTTGTACCGACATTTTATGTTAGCTCATTTGAAAGCTAATAAGCTGACGAAAATGGTGATTACAGCAGATTGGGTTTATTTTCATCATTTTTTTTACCTGCAGTGTTTTAGCTGAAGTGTATTGAAACCACTGCATTTAATCCTTTTAAAAGTTCACAAAAAAGAGGACCAAATGAGAAAGCATCTTGAAACAATAAACTATTAAGGCACCTTCATTACAAACGCACAAGAATTTTTTGGGAACAAAGCGACACTTAAAACTGTAATAAAGTTTGAGTTGATTGATAAAATTACAGAGACAGGTGAAATTATGAAGTGAGAAACAAAATCAACAAGCCTTAGACTTACCTTTGTTCATTTAGAACGCAGGACTTTAACAAATTATGGATAGTGGTGACCGTTTCTAAAACGACCGTACCATTACCCGGAACCATTTCTAATTTATCCTTATCTACTACATCACGAAAATGTTTCAGAGCAAACTGGAGCTGAAATGCAAAGAAAAGAAGTTAAAGGAAAATGCAAGATGAAGAAATGTCGATAATTTGCAAATGTAAAATAATCATTAGGCATTTGATTCAGTTTTATTATTTACTTTTTTATTTATTGCTTTGCTATCTGTTAATTTCTTCATTACTTTCTCACTCTAATGAAATTAGAAAATTGAGAAAGTATTGCGATGGCGCAGAGATATTCAAGGTATTTTGTTTCAATAGTTGGCCTCTCACGACTAAGTCAATCATGATTTTTACAAAATAATGGCCTCTCATCATGTCTAATACCATCAGAAAGAACATACTTCAATCAAATTCCCATATTTCTTAACCCTTTCTAACTTAGAGACATATATGCAAAAAAATTCTGTGGCGTCTGTCCGTCAGTCCGTGTGTACCTTCCCATAACTTTTGAAATATTGGTCCATATGGTTCCAGATTTTGCACAGCTGTTGCTTTTTAGATTCCCCAGAGGCACTTTTTTTGTTTTTTTGAAATTTTAACTTTTAGGTTAGTTATGGGGAAAAAATGATTTCCATTGAAATCAATGGTAAAATGGGTAAAAATGGGTAAAACTGGAATAATTCAAGTTTGGCTCAATCAATTTTGATGAAAGTTGGAAAAAAAAATCTACATTCAGCCTACTGTAAAATAAACCACACATAGTTACAATATTCAACCCTTAAAACCGTTTAAAAAATCAAAATAAGTGCGCTCGAGCCAAAAAATGGAATTATCGTGAGAAATTAATCTTTTTACTTGGAGTCAATCAATTATGGCTCGATGAATTTTGATAAAACTTTTGTACACACAATTCACTATCAAAATACTAACATATTTTGCTTTCTTAGTCACCATACACAGCTGATAAAACCTTTTCAAGAAGCAATATAGGTGCGATTGAGAAAAAAATATGAGAATAAACGCAAATAAAAACTTATTCCTATTAATTGGGATAGTTCAGGTTTGGACCAATGAATTTTGATGAAAACTGGCAAATACAATCTACAATTAGTCTACAAAAGAAAGGGTCCCTTACAGTTACAATATACAACCCTTAAGAGAGTTTAAAAATCAAAATAGGGTGTTTGACCCATAAAAAAAGAATTAAAGTGAGGAATTAATGTTAAAACTTGGGGTCAATCATTAATGCGATGAATTTTGATGAAACTTTGCACAAACATGATATGTTACTGACCCACTAAAATATTTTTCTCATACAGTCATCATGAAAAACCTTTAAGACCGTTTCAAGGGGCAATATAGGTGCGATTGAGCAAAAATCTTTTAAACTAAGCCATTATAAAGATAAAAATAATATTTTGGAATAAGTAATTCAAGCATGACTCAATTAAGTTCGATGAATATTAAAACAAAAAGTTTAAAATCTGCCTAGGCATAATTTTTTTTTCCATATATAGCTACAATAAACAACTCTTAAGTCTGATACCGTTTAAAGGCAATATAGGTTCCATCAAAACAAAAAAAGAACGTATAAGGAAAATTAAACGTATAAAGAAGAGTCAATCAAAAATGGCTGGATGAATTTTGTTGAAATTTTGTGTACGCAGTCTACAAACAAAGTACATTTTTGGAGAAGGGTTTAATCTGCTAAACTAAAAAAATTTTGAAGATCCACCGTTTGAAAAAAGGAACCAAAACTTGTATTCATCGGAGGAAATGCAAGAATCAATATCAATTTTGACAACCTATAAAAGGAAAAAAAAAACTAACAAATAGAATAAATGCAACTTGAAGAATAAGAACTTATTGGAATCTGGAATTAATCTAAAACTTGTTGAAAACAACATCAGATTAGAATTTAGGGATCTCAATTAGCCTTCAATTGATGAAGTAGGCAACTATACATACAGCTTCTCTACAAATTTGCAAACTCTTCGGATTGAAGGCAGAATTATGTCTAGAGATGAAAATATTTGATAAATATTTGCGGGTCTGGTGGTCTCCCCCAAAATTCTAAAGGAGGATCTGGGGATTTCCCCCAGCATTTCAAAGGGGGGTCTGGGGGCCACCTCCATAACTCTAAAGGGGGGTCGGGGGTCTCCCCCAGTATTTTAAAGGGGTGTCCAGGGAACTCCCCCAACATTTCAAAGGGGGGTCTGGGGGCCGCCCCCAGATAAAAATGGTGTGAGAAAGTGTTCATAGGGTATTCCCTACAGTTTATTTTTTGTCTACTTTCTTTCAAAGCAAAAGATAAAAAGAAGAGCATCAGTTACTTCTGTTTTGCCATTAAATTTATTAACGGTTTTGCTGCAAGGTATACTACTTACTTACCAATGGGGCTGTTGCACACTTTTGCTACAAGTGATTTGAAAGTCAATTCTGGTGTAAAAACCTCCATAAATAACAATGGAAGCACTAAAAACTTCCGTAATCCACTCCTAAACTCAATAAACGCTCTTACTTGCACGAGCGTAATGGTGGCTTAGGGCAGTAATAATGGGAGATTCCCATCTAACAATACTGTGACTATCACGACGTGACCAATAAGAGACGATTTTCATTTGACACCGGTGTTACTAGATGTCACGGTACCATTCATCAAACTTGGATCACTACTCTGATGACCAATTACTCTGTGAATCATCCTTGTCAGCATTGAGAGAGTGACAAAATTAAGATAGGAATTTCCCATTATAACTACCCTACGCCACTATTACACTCGCGCTAATAAAAGCGTTTACTGAGTTTAGGAGTGGATTTTGTAAGTTTTTAGAGCTGCCATCGTTATTTTTGGAAGACACCAGAGTCGACTGTTAAAGTGCCTATACAGCAAAAGTGTGCAACAGCCCCATTGGACGTTTTTCTCCAACCAACGAAGAGATTAGTACAACCGAACCTACACCTTCACGTTCTTAAACAAAACCAATAAGAAGCGAATCAAAAAAATAAAAATAGACAAAATAAAAAATTAATAAATGAATTGATAAATGTATGAATACAAAAATAAAAATACATGAAAAGAAAGTAAAATAGCTACACAAAACAGCGGTTGGTACTATGACTTTCAAAAGAAAGTACCCTGGTCGAAATTTTTACTCTTTTAAATCTCATTACATCAACCCTACAGCAATTTTTACTTTTTTAGGTTTTCAAATGCTCAATAACCAAGGAGAATGCTACTGTAATTTTCACCATGAAAAATCAAAAAGTCCAATGAAAACAAGAGAAAAATACAAAAATAAAAACTTCTATCAAGGGACTTTTTTTTGCAAGTCATACAACAGTCGACAAATTAAATAATAATAATGTCAAATGACTTCTTAAATGTTGACAGGGTAGGCAACTTGCAATGCTCTAATTCATAGTGTTAAGTATTGCAGGTTGTCTACCTAAACTAAAATCTAAGGAGTTGACTGACATTATTTAATTCCTTGACTATGTCTCTCTTCAACGCCTGATTTTCTGCAATTCCTCGTGTGCCATGATTTTTTTACTATAAAATTAATATTGTTCCTGGTTCCTGCTTTGACTAAATTCCAGGTGAGACAGATAATTCTAACAGCCTTCAATCCGATAAACAGCTCCAATAGTTACGGTACCAAATTTTGTCTTCATTCCGTAATTAATTTAAATGAAAAAATAAGTAACTGCGCTGAGTAATGGAACGTCAGCATTTCCATTATTTTTTCTAGATTTATTGAGCCAGCAACCATCAAAGTTGGTTGAGAATTGACAAATGACTTGAAATCTTAACCAATTTTAATGGGTGTTGGCACAAAAAGTGGACGCAAAAATTATGCGGATATCCTTGTTCAAGAATGGGGCTCTTGCGAACTTTTGCTACATGGGATTGAAGAATTGATTCTTGCATAAAAACCTGTAAAAATGACGAAGAGTGCACTTAAAAAATCGCAAAATTCACTCTCAGAATCGAGCTTAATGGCGGTTTGACGCAGGTATCATGGGAGATTCCTATCTAAATTGAGACATACCTCTGTGTTTCCAAAGAGAAAGTGGCAGATTAGATCGGAATCTCCCATGATACCTGTGTCGACCCGCCATTACGATCTTGCTATTTGTGTAGGTTTATTATTAAATTTTAAACTTTCTCAGTGTGATTTTCATGATTTTTGCAGGTTTTCACATTAGAATGGATTAATCATTTGATCACAGCAAAAGTTTGTGAAAGCTTCATTTAGCACAAATACTTAATATTTCATTGGGTTGACAAAATTAAGAACAGTGATTGTTGGCACAATCTATCAGTTTGAAATTTATGCAGAGACAAACAGAGACGGAGAACTACGTTAAATTACATAGGGCAGATTTGAGCCTCGCTGAATTCTCACGGATTCAACGAAACAACAGTCAAAACCCCTCTGATGTCGCAGGTAGAGTATACAGTAATAAGATCCGAGTATTCTCCATCAATGCTACTTATGAAAGAGCCAATTCTAACCAAAAATAGCGGTGATCAGTATATCAGGAATGTAAACATTGAGGGATCAATGGGGCTCTTGCACACTTTTTCTATAAGCGATTTAATAGTCGATTATGGCGTAAAAACCTCGACAAATAACGATGGCGGCACTAAAAACTTCCAAAATCCACTCCTAAACTCAATAAACGCAGTTCTTAGCGGGAGCGTAATGGTGGCCGAAGGCACTAACAATGGGAGATTCCCATCTAACAATTCTGAAACTCCATCAAGAAGTGACCAATAAGAGACTACTTTCATTTGACACCGGTGTCACTTGGTGTTGCGGTACCATTCATCGGATGTGGATCATCACTCTGATGACTAATTACTCTGTGAATCATCCTTGTCAGCATAGAAAGAGTGACGAAATTAAGATAGGAATCTCCCATTGTTAGTGCCTTCGGCCACCATTACGCTCGCTCAAATAACTGCGTTTATTGAGTTTAGGAGTGGATTTTGGAAGTTTTTAGTGCCGCCATCGTTATTTTTTGAGGTTTTTACGCCATAATCGACTATTAAATCGCTTATAGCAAAAGTGTGCAATAGCCCCATTGCGTTGCTTCAGTCGTGTCGTATTTATTAGGCAGTAATTTTTTCGGTGCAACATTAGTCGTGATTGTTTGTTTAAAACGGCAAAATGAGATAATCGGCATATTTTAATGGTAGAAGAAGCGTGCCTTGTCTTATTTGAACGGAGCGCCAAATTTGTCTTCTAACTGCGCGGTCTGTTTGGCTAACCGAGCATGGCGTCGGGACTATAAGACCCGAGAATACTCGGGTCTTATAGTCTACTCTAGTCGCAGAATGATGAACAGTGACAATCGGAAAACACAGGGAAGGGAAGAGGAGGGTTCACAGTTCACACCCAAGGTCCATATACATAAGGTCTGGCCGGTAGCTTTTGGCTCCCCTCGTTGATCCACAGTTTGGGAACCACTTCTCCATTTAAAACCATTGATCGAAGATGGCAGTGAACTCGGGAAGAATGTTAAAGTAAAAGAGGTACGGGTTTTCAAGCTTTGGATTTCCCGAGTTGGCGCTACCGGCCAGACCTTATATATATGGACCTTGGTTCACACCATTCGACACCCTGCGACATCAAAAGTAGAGTACCTATACTATAAGACCCAGTATGGTCTCATCAGTATATTAGAAGTATATTAGTAGGGACAGTATTGGTCTTGAAGTGTACTCTAATCAGAAGGGTGTTGACTGTTGTTTTGTTGAATCCGCGAGAATTCAGCGAGCCTCAGCTGCAGTCAGTTACTGTTAGAGCTCTGTCTCCACATTTGTCTCTGAACCTATGAGGGTTTTGCCTGGAATCACATTAACCGCTGAAGAAATAATACTACACCGAAATATGAATAAGTAGGTACCTGTCGAACGTGAGATTCCAGATCTCTGAGGGGATTACTAGGGGGTGATTCTGTTGCATCACTGGTGCTTGCAATTCGTTGTTTAGATGGTCGAGGGGAACTGGCCCTGGAGTGTGAGCCAGTGCTTGGTGATCGCATCGCTGACAGAATATCCAAAAAGTCTTCTTTGAATGACCTTGCTCTTCTTGCCAACTTTCCGCCACGGACTGCTTTCGGCGTACCTTGCTCAGAGGTACCTGAGAACAACAAAAACCACAACCATTGATTAATCAAAATCGTCACTGAGCTCTATCTAAGCATCATTGAATGGGTAAGGCTTAAAAAAAAAAAAAAAAAAAAAAAAAAAAAAAAAAAAAAACAAGCTGTGATTTCAAACACTCTGGTGTTAGAACACATTGTTAAAAGCCCGAACCGCGGCGGCTCACATGGAAACCCTGATTCCTCCACACAATTGAACGTGTAAAAGGATATCACAAAGACCCATCAACCTATCAGAGAAACATAATTCTTCAAGGGGAGGTCACATCTGAGCCGCTTCCATCATCTTTGAAATTCTGTAAGAAGGTAGGTAGTCCTAAGGGTGTTTATTAACGTGTCAGAGATAATGGAAGAACCACCCCCTCCCCCTCCCCCTCATCCTACTCCTCCACCCCCATATCCTCATCTCGCAATCTCTCTTCTCTTTCTCTGGCCATTTGAATGCATATGCTTGTTGAACTTTGAACGTGCCGATATTTTCACAAAAACACCTCATAAGTCCTATTCGACGTAGAGAACCCAAAGTGGTCTCATTTTATCGCTCTTTCTATTAGCTTTTTGAACAAAACGGCCACTTGTTATCTCAACTCGTTCAAAAGTTAAACGGGGGGCACCGAGGTAGGGTGTAGTAGCTAAACGCTACCTGTACTTTGTTTAGTTTAAGTATAGTTCATACTTTTATGCTTACTCTTAAGTCGTGGTGACACACTTTTGAGTGTCAGCGCGACACCTCTGTCCGAAACGCGAGCACATTCGTGCTCACGCTTCTTCTCGAATAAAACACCTAAATGATTTGACCAGTACTGCTCTCGAATTATTCTTTACTTTACAGGGGGGGGGTAGAACTCCCCCAAAAAATTGTTCATTCAAAATAATGAAGACTAACCCAAACAGCAACTTTTTATCTCAACTCGTGCAAAAGTTGGGAGGGGGGGGGGGGTTGGACTACAAACAAACAAAAAATCATTTGAAATAATGAATATTAGTAAAAACTGCAACTTTTCATCTAAACTCGTTCAAAAGTTAGACAGGGGTGGCACACTGGAAGGGGGAGGGTTGAACTCCCCCAAAAAAAGTTCATCCAAAATAATGAAGATTACCTCAAACAGCAACATTTTATCTGAAGTCGTTCAAAAGTTAGGCGGGGGCACCCCCGTTTTTGGGTGGGGGGGGGAGTAAAAAAAATCGTGCGAAAAAAGAATATTTGTCAAAACTGTAACTTTTTATCTTGACTCGTTCAAAAGTTAGGCGGGGGTTGGCATCCCCGTTGTTGGGTGGGGTGGGGGGCGTAGTACTAAAAACAAATAAAAAATCATTCGAAATAATGAATATTGGTCAAAACTGCAACTTTTTATCTCAACTCGTTCAAAAGTTGCACGAGGGTGGCGCACTGGAGGGGGGGGGGTGAACTCCCCCCAAAAAATAGTCAACCAAAATAATGGAGATTAATCCAAACAGCAACGTTTTATCTCAACTCGTTCAAAAGTTAGGCGGGGGCACTCCCGTTTTTGGATTAATGGAGGAAGAACGAGAGAGCGAGCACAGAGCAAAGACATTTTAATGTCTTTGGCAACGAGTTGATAAGATAAATGAACAGTTGGCGCATAGCGCGCACCGAGTTGATGGAGTAAATGGACATTTGGCGCATCGCGCGCACACTCTACATATACAGGGTGTCAATTAAAAAAGGAGCCAGGCTTAATATCTCAAAAACGGCTCCGAATTTCGAAAAACGCTGAAACACGTGTTCGATTATTTCGAGGGGGACATCTTTTGAGGGGGTCCCCAATTTCGGGGCCCCCCTCTGGGGGGCCCCAGGGGGGTCAAGTCCCATATTTCAAATGGGGACCCCCATTTTTTATTTGATAATCGGAAAGAGGGTTAAATTCTAAGACTTTTGGCGCAAACCGAAAGTCGATATCGTTTTTCATGTTCGATATATCGAAGGTCAAAGTTCGATATGGACCCATCTTCAGAAATTCGTAACTTTTCTTTAAATAGTCCAAATTTCAAAAACTTTGGGTCTAAAATGCTCTACAGAGCAAGCACTTTGCAGAAAAAAATTCAATTTTAACAGAAATTTAGTCAAAATTTGATTTTAAGGCTCCCAAACATTTTTAACGTTTTTGGCCCCCGCGGGGGGCTATCAGAAAAATTCCGAGAGACGACCCCTATCGAGTGATACATCAATCGAAAAGGCGTAACAAACTGAGCATTTTGGCGCAAACCGGAGGTCCATATCGTTTTTCATATTCGAGATATCGCATTCTGTAAATCGACATTTGACATTCGATATCTCGAATATGAAAAACGATATGGACCTCCGGTTTGCGCCAAAATGCTCAGTTTGTTACGCCTTTTCGATTGATGTATCACTCGATAGGGGTCGTCTCTCGGAATTTTTCTGATAGCCCCCCGCGGGGGCCAAAAACGTTAAAAATGTTTGGGAGCCTTAAAATCAAATTTTGACTAAATTTCTGTTAAAATTGAATTTTTTTCTGCAAAGTGCTTGCTCTGTAGAGCATTTTAGACCCAAAGTTTTTGAAATTTGGACTATTTAAAGAAAAGTTACGAATTTCTGAAGATGGGTCCATATCGAACTTTGACCTTCGATATATCGAACATGAAAAACGATATCGACTTTCGGTTTGCGCCAAAAGTCTTAGAATTTAACCCTCTTTCCGATTATCAAATAAAAAATGGGGGTCCCCATTTGAAATATGGGACTTGACCCCCCTGGGGCCCCCCAGAGGGGGGCCCCGAAATTGGGGACCCCCTCAAAAGATGTCCCCCTCGAAATAATCGAACACGTGTTTCAGCGTTTTTCGAAATTCGGAGCCGTTTTCGAGATATTAAGCCTGGCTCCTTTTTTAATTGACACCCTGTATAACACGCTCAGAAGTTTCGATAAATGGACAAACGGCGCGGCGCACACTGGTCTACGCAAGCCAGCTAGCTAGACAAAAGTCCCCTAATGCAGTTGCGGTGGTGAAAATTGGCAATTGGTTATTTTTCTGGTTTCTCAGCCGTCAGTGCAATAGAACATGAAATTTTCAGTCCGTTATCCTCCATTTTGACCGTTTTTTGAAAAAAAATCGGGTATTCCAATTTTTTGAAAAATCGACAAAATTTTGAGGGCCAGAAATTAAGTATGGGCAAATTTTTGGGAACTGTCGTATTTTTTTCCTTATAGTGCTTGTTTAGTAGAACATTTTGCACCCAAAGTTTATTCAATTTGGTTCATTTAAAGGGGAGCAACGAATTTTGGAAAATGAGTGGATATCGAACTTTGAACTTCGATATATCGAATACGACAAAAGGTATCGAACTTTGGTTTGTGCCAAAATGCTTAGAATTTTATGTTCTTTCTAAGTATGCAAAAAATCATGGGGTCCCTATTTGAAATATTCGATTTAGCCCCCCCCCCCCCCGACCCCGTGACCCCTTCCCACACCCCCCTAAAATGAGGGGGGCACCCAACATAGCAAAACAGATGAGCCCCCTGAATAAAAAAGATTGGCAGAAACCGGTTCTCTAAATATGAATCAGGAAAAAAATTTGAGGGAAGTTGTGCGTTACTTTTGCCCACCCCTGTTTAAGATGCCAATATTTGAATGTGGAGGGTTCAGATAGTTGATGGTAGTGGGGGGGGGGGTGTTCCCCGCTCAATATTTTTCTTGAGTCGGAAGTTTCAAGATCACAGAGAATCTATGTAGTGTAAAATTTTACGAGTTCCAAACGGTTTTCACAGTTATTATAGTTTTTTACTGTTTTGATGATTGAAGATTGTTCGTCCACGTCAACGGCAAAATCCCCCATTATCCGCTGAGTTCTCCAACGGAAAAAATTCATAACTTGTAAGGACGACAAAAGACGACATTCGCATATTGAAAAACGTGTTCCCAGAGGTCTTAGGAACATTTCCTTGCCACTCTAAGCGTGGGCATCCGTGGGCCAAAAAACGTAGGTGGCCTTAAAGCCTAAAATTCTCGTCAATTTTGAGTAAAATTGGTACCGACCTTATACAGTCTCTAAAAACTCCAAATTATTGACTTGAATGAAATATATATAGATGAATGTATTCGCCTTATCATCAGGAAGGATCAGCAAGTTCTAAGTTTGAACAAAAAATAAAGTAACTAAGTAAAAATCGTCCTTTTTGTCTGGGGATTGCAATGGCTAGAAACCAATAGCACCTTAAAGTATACAAACACACCTTGCGCGCGTTGCTTTAAACGCATGTTGCAACCTTACCAAACATGATAGGTCGGAAAAATTTGAGATACAGATGCACTAAGATATGGGGAATCACACTACGTTGTCAGATTTCCGTTTTTCCGACCTCCAAAAATCGACTTTTGTCTAGCTAGATACCCATTGTAGACCATAGTGCGGCGTTCCATAGGTCGGACGAAAGACCTGACTAAAAATGAACATTTGAATGTTCTGTCAATTAAAAAACCGAAGTTTAAAGGGTTGCTCTTAAAGGGAATTTCATGATAAAACCAATGAAATCACTTTCAAACTCTTACTTACGTTGCATATGAACAAAGATATACCTATGGACCCTATGGTCCTATGCATTTAACGTTCCCACGTCATGTCCAGCCTCTACCATTGACCTGCCCCACTGTGCACCGACCAACGAGCAAGATGGAAAATCCTATGAGAAAAAGTCCCGGATCCTGTGATACTTGGGGCGTTTTGGAAGATTGTGTACCCCTGTCCCTGTTGTCCCATAAATGTCGTCCAGAAGAGCGGAATCAGCCTGCTGTTAGACCTCGGTACCGACACCAGCATACAAAAAGCTAGACTACAGCAACGGGGAGACTCGGACGTGCGAATATGCAAGTCTGTTTTTTAGGAGCGGGCAACTAGAGCAGTACCAAGCATCATTACATCCGCCGATCTGCATCGAGAGGCGGCGCCGCGGCGCGGCGCGGCGTTTCGCTTAAATGATCACTTAATTGAACCGCTATGTTTCCATGTAAGCCTGTACCTGATTCAGATGAGTCAGAATCTTCTAATCAAGTCCGTTACGATTGACACTAACCCGATTATAAGAAGACACTCAACACCTGAAATCCTTACCGCCCAACAAAAACGAGGTTGGCGTTAACTTCTTGCTAACAGCACCAGACTGATTTAGTGGTCAAGTCGCAAGCGAGATTTTGATGCGACACTAGGCTCCAAATGGTAGTTTTTAACTCTACCGATACGGTGCATCGTGACCAGTGCGTGCAAAAAATATTATGGACAGCAATATTTTCAGTACATATGTATGTACAGATACACCACAGTGGCGTCCTGTAATACTCGTATTTTCTCCTCCTGTGCTCCAAAGTCTAACCGGGAAATCTAAAACTCTCTCAATTCAATGATGGGCGCATGCAGCGGGGGGCTAAGTGCCCCCCGCCTCAATATGGATCCAAATCGGATCCTAAGCGGTCAAAAATACTCAGACATGAAATACCACGGGAATTAATGTTCCATTTAATGTTTTTCTGCGATGGATATATGACAATCCAGGGATGATTGTCTTGCTAAATAAACTTTCTAAAATCATCTAGAATAGCTAGAATAGTTCTATCTCGACTTTGAATAGATCGATTTTTGACCGCCTTGGATTTGATTTGGGACCATAGTCCGCCGTGCCAAACCAAATATGAAAAACGTTGTGTGCAAAGTTTTCTACCAAACAAGCGTTTTAAGAGAAAACAGAAGTTGTCATAAATTTGTCAGCAAAATAAATATTGGAGGGTCAAAAAGTGACCTGGATTTGATTTACATAAGATACATAGGCAATTTGTCCTGCACAATCTGGCAATGCTGACCTGGCATTGGGCAACACAAGTGCTGCCCCCCCCCCCATCGGCATCTGCATCTGCTGGCATCAATTTCTCGACTTGAAGCGATGAGCACAAAAATTAACCGCTGGTTCCTAGTTCCTAGTTAGCTGTTGATGACGCATCCAGAAGGATCGGTGACCTCCAATTTGAGCTTCACTTTGATCGTGCAATTGACTTTCTACTCAATGGAGTTTTACGCTATGTGTGAGGCCTGAGTCACAGCCACGAGGTGTTTTCACACTGTTTTGACATCAGTGAGCGCTAAATTTTGATTCCTGCTCATCTTTGTGTGAATGATTCATGTCAGTAACATTGCTGTAACCGACATTGCCACGGATCTTTTACACACTGTACACATTTGTTAATTACAATAACATTGCTATAACCGTCATTGCCACGGATCTTTTACACACTATACACATTTGTTCATGACAATAACATTGCTATAACCGTCATTGCCACGGATCTTTTACACACTATACACATTTGTTAATTACAATAACATTGCTATAACCGTCATTGACACGGATCTTTTACACACTATACACATTTGTTCATGACAATAACATTGCTATAACCGTCATTGCCACGGATCTTTTACACACTATACACATTTGTTCATGACAATAACATTGCTATAACCGTCATTGCCACGGATCTTTTACACACTGTACACATTTGTTAATTACAATAACATTGCTATAACCGTCATTGCCACGGATCTTTTACACACTATACACATTTGTTAATGACAATAACATTGCTAAAACCGTCATTGCCACGGATCTTTTACACACTATACACATTTGTTCATGACAATAACATTGCTATAACCGTCATTGCCACGGATCTTTTACACACTATACACATTTGTTAATTACAATAACATTGCTATAACCGTCATTGCCACGGATCTTTTACACACTATACACATTTGTTCATGACAATAACATTGCTATAACCGTCATTGCCACGGATCTTTTACACACTATACACATTTGTTCATGACAATAACATTGCTATAACCGTCATTGCCACGGATCTTTTACACACTGTACACATTTGTTAATTACAATAACATTGCTATAACCGTCATTGCCACGGATCTTTTACACACTATACACATTTGTTCATGACAATAACATTGCTATAACCGTCATTGCCACGGATCTTTTACACACTATACACATTTGTTCATGACAATAACATTGCTATAACCGTCATTGCCACGGATCTTTTACACACTGTACACATTTGTTAATTACAATAACATTGCTATAACCGTCATTGCCACGGATCTTTTACACACTATACACATTTGTTCATGACAATAACATTGCTATAACCGTCATTGACACGGATCTTTTACACACTATACACATTTGTTCATGACAATAACATTGCTATAACCGTCATTGCCACGGATCTTTTACACACTATACACATTTGTTCATGACAATAACATTGCTATAACCGTCATTGCCACGGATCTTTTACACACGATACACATTTGTTCATGACAATAACATTGCTATAACCGTCATTGCCACGGATCTTTTACACACTACACACATTTGTTAATTACAATAACATTGCTATAACCGTCATTGCCACGGATCTTTTACACACTATACACATTTGTTCATGACAATAACATTGCTATAACCGTCATTGCCACGGATCTTTTACACACTATACACATTTGTTCATGACAATAACATTGCTATAACCGTCATTGCCACGGATCTTTTACACACTATACACATTTGTTAATTACAATAACATTGCTATAACCGTCATTGCCACGGATCTTTTACACACTATACACATTTGTTCATGACAATAACATTGCTATAACCGTCATTGCCACGGATCTTTTACACACTATACACATTTGCAAAATTACAATCGATCAAATTCTCTTATTGAAACATTGGACAGCACACGATGTTTTAGATTACAAGAAAAAACGACAAATAAAACGAAACTAAATTCATAGATTGGCTAGTATTATGAATTTAGTTTAATTTTATTTATCGTTTTTTCCCCTTTAAATTTTCTTCGGTTCGACCCTCTAGTGCGTGTGATAGAGCTGGAACGATAACATTATCTACAGTTTTTTCAATGTCACACAACTGACGTGATCAATACAATCGCGACAACTTTCAGTTCAGGTTTTCCGGTTTGATGAAGACGGAAGGAAACATTTCTCCATCAAATTGGCTTTTAGAGTGTACCTGTGGCGAAAATTGATCACACAAATATGGCAACAGCGCATCATTTGCGCGCCAACTCAACCGCACAAATATGGCAACGGCGCATCATTTGCGCGCCAACCGCAACTTCGCTCACTGATATGGCAACCGCGCTCAATGCGCGGGAAAAAGTCACCCAAGACTCGCACGCTGATTGGCAAAGTGACACTTTCGTCCCGCACGATCCTCGCACATATAAGGCAGCTATCCCTGGAACATTGATCCAAGGTATATGGAAGAACAGGTATGGACAGGAGGCGGAGCCTATCTCAGTAGGTGACGGCTACGTCACAGATGTTCTAGACGGTCGCGATAAAATTCGCCTACCGTTCCAAACTATCTCACTCACTCTCCCGTGATCCCCATCTCTCGCTACTGTAATAGGTGATGGCTACGTCATCGCCAAAGCAAGCGTGTCGTCATCATTTGGCGGGAAAACTCGAAAGCCCCTTGAACCCCGCCTCCTGTCCATACCTGTTCTTCCATATACCTTGACATTGATCATTCACTCATGGTCCACCACCAAAGTCAGATCAACCAAGAATATGGAAACCTCTCGATCCAGCACGCTCACCACTGGAAAACAATCTGGACTCTGGACCTAGAAACTGAACGGCTATTCGCACCTTGAATATGCTACACTTTGAAACGGCCCTTCTCAGGGCCACCATTTATTTCTTACTGTCCACAGAGCACATTTTCCTGTTCCCATATACCAATCTCAATTTTCGAATGGCCTGCACCTTAAAGCAAAAAACTTTCTATAGTTTCTTACTTTTATCAGCTTCTGTAAACTGAATTTCGAGTATAGTAAATTAATGACCCCAAAAATTACTGGTTCACAGTATACACAAAACAGTTCTCAAGAAACAAAGTTATAGTTTTAAATCAGCTTCAAACATAATAGTTGTCTTCAGACGAAAAAAAGAAAAACAACTAACTATCGACAGTATCTTCCATTTAAGAGCTTTTCTTGACTAGATTTTGTGAATTGTAAATAATTGACTGAAAAAATGCTGGATTCGTTGTATAGTGTAAATAGTCCTCGAAAAATAAAGCTTTAGTTTTAGATAGGTTCCAATAATATGATTTTCTTTTAGACAAACAAAAAAACGCTATCGATAGTTTCTTCCATTTATGAGCTTTCCTAAACATTTTGTGCATCGTAAATTACTGGCCGAAAAAATGCAAGGTAATAATTAAATCTTCAAGAAATAAAGATCTAGTTTTAAAGCGGTTTAAAAAGTATTAGTTGCCTTCAAACTTAAAAGTAAAAAAGACAAACAAACCCGACGGTGTTTTTACGCATCTCTAGCGTGTCCTGCGTGTCATCTCTAGGATTACTGGACTAACCCTACCCAGAGTTGGGCAACCGAATAATCAGAAATAATGAAATGACTCCGGCAACACTGAAAACTGGGTTTGCTACCTGAGTTGAGGAAAGGGAAACACACGGAAGGTATAGGTCAATTGTAGAATTATTCGTCGAATAATTCGATTGACTCGGCGTTGCCGGACACACCGAATAATCTCCGAATAATTTTTTGCCCAACTCTGACCCTACCTATGATGTAACACGCGTAATAAATGTTTACACGCGTCCATATGTGATTGGTGGGTTCAAAAGGGGGGGAGGGGGAGTTTTTTTTTCTTTTTTCTTTTTTGCTTCTCCCCTTTTCTTGAGCCCTTCGCGTCCATATGTGATTGGTGGGTTCAAAAGGGGGGGAGGGGGAGTTTTTTTTTTCTTTTTTCTTTTTTGCTTCTCCCCTTTTCTTGAGCCCTTCAAGACTTGAGGAATTACGACTTTTTTTCGTCTCAATAAAAACTGTCCTACAAAATGTTACACCCCCAAAAATCTTGCGCTTGCAGCTATAGCGTAGTCAGTCTGATGGTCAATCTGGCCAGTGGCCCTGATCCCTACGTGAAACACACCCAACAAAGATTAGACGAACGAATAAATTACGCAGAAAAAACAACACATAATTATCTACCCCTCTCGAACTCGACAAAAAAAAAAAAAAATTTCTTCATGCAGGTATGTACTATCGACGAATTAAAGATTGTCGCGAGATTTTCACACATGTTCAGTTGTGGGTGGGTGTGTGGGACTGATCTGCAGCGGTTTTCGGGCCCCAACCGTACTGGCCTCTTGCCAGCAAAGTGTGAGGAGTATGAAGAGTGGCTGAACCGGAACCTTGACGGCGAAACTTTGCTATACTTAAACCAGAGTTGGGCAAAAAATTATTCGGAAATTATTCGGTGTGTCCGGCAACGCCGAGTCAATCGAATTATTCGACGAATAATTCTACAATTGACCTATACCTTCCGTGTGTTTCCCTTTCCTCAACTCAGGTAGCAAACCCAGTTTTCAGTGTTGCCGGAGTCATTTCATTATTTCTGATTATTCGGTTGCCCAACTCTGACTTAAACCCAAATAAACTGGGGCTCGACGCTCCTCGGCGGCCTTCCCCCACCACATCGGATCGAACGAACTCGCCAGCCAACAGGTACTAGAGTCCCTATATGTAGAGAGTTAAGACAAGAGGGTAGTCAACTTCTGATTGGTCGATGAGTTTTAGGCTCTACGGATGCCGCCATTGGATGCGATTTTGCACTTTTGTTTAGAATCGCAGTTGTTTACCAGCGGTATTTTGCGGATAAAGAGTTAATTTTCGACGAATCTGTTAACTTTAATCATGATATGCCTCAAGAATGTCTGTAAAGCTCAAAAGAATCTTTCAAAGCGTAAATAGATGTCGATCCATAAAAGCAGTAAAAGATTACATCGTCAGAAACTCAGCGGCACTGTAATCTTTGCAGTGGACGAAAACACAACAACGGCCCTCAGAATGTAAACAAATGTGCAAAATCGCATCCAATGGCGGCGCCCATGGTTTCACTTGTCTT
>VMOF01000220.1:69731697-69752263 GCA_011764245.1 Trialeurodes vaporariorum
CACAGAGCACATTTTCCTGTTCCCATATACCAATCTCAATTTTCGAATGGCCTGCACCTTAAAGCAAAAAACTTTCTATAGTTTCTTACTTTTATCAGCTTCTGTAAACTGAATTTCGAGTATAGTAAATTAATGACCCCAAAAATTACTGGTTCACAGTATACACAAAACAGTTCTCAAGAAACAAAGTTATAGTTTTAAATCAGCTTCAAACATAATAGTTGTCTTCAGACGAAAAAAAGAAAAACAACTAACTATCGACAGTATCTTCCATTTAAGAGCTTTTCTTGACTAGATTTTGTGAATTGTAAATAATTGACTGAAAAAATGCTGGATTCGTTGTATAGTGTAAATAGTCCTCGAAAAATAAAGCTTTAGTTTTAGATAGGTTCCAATAATATGATTTTCTTTTAGACAAACAAAAAAACGCTATCGATAGTTTCTTCCATTTATGAGCTTTCCTAAACATTTTGTGCATCGTAAATTACTGGCCGAAAAAATGCAAGGTAATAATTAAATCTTCAAGAAATAAAGATCTAGTTTTAAAGCGGTTTAAAAAGTATTAGTTGCCTTCAAACTTAAAAGTAAAAAAGACAAACAAACCCGACGGTGTTTTTACGCATCTCTAGCGTGTCCTGCGTGTCATCTCTAGGATTACTGGACTAACCCTACCCAGAGTTGGGCAACCGAATAATCAGAAATAATGAAATGACTCCGGCAACACTGAAAACTGGGTTTGCTACCTGAGTTGAGGAAAGGGAAACACACGGAAGGTATAGGTCAATTGTAGAATTATTCGTCGAATA
Organism: Trialeurodes vaporariorum; assembly: GCA_011764245.1. Classification (NCBI taxonomy): domain Eukaryota; kingdom Metazoa; phylum Arthropoda; class Insecta; order Hemiptera; family Aleyrodidae; genus Trialeurodes; species Trialeurodes vaporariorum. Next base: position 69,732,504 of record VMOF01000220.1, read on the forward strand.
ATTCGATTGACTCGGCGTTGCCGGACACACCGAATAATCTCCGAATAATTTTTTGCCCAACTCTGACCCTACCTATGATGTAACACGCGTAATAAATGTTTACACGCGTCCATATGTGATTGGTGGGTTCAAAAGGGGGGGAGGGGGAGTTTTTTTTTCTTTTTTCTTTTTTGCTTCTCCCCTTTTCTTGAGCCCTTCGCGTCCATATGTGATTGGTGGGTTCAAAAGGGGGGGAGGGGGAGTTTTTTTTTTCTTTTTTCTTTTTTGCTTCTCCCCTTTTCTTGAGCCCTTCAAGACTTGAGGAATTACGACTTTTTTTCGTCTCAATAAAAACTGTCCTACAAAATGTTACACCCCTAAAAATCTTGCGCTTGCAGCTATAGCGTAGTCAGTCTGATGGTCAATCTGGCCAGTGGCCCTGATCCCTACGTGAAACACACCCAACAAAGATTAGACGAACGAATAAATTACGCAGAAAAAACAACACATAATTATCTACCCCTCTCGAACTCGACAAAAAAAAAAAAAAATTTCTTCATGCAGGTATGTACTATCGACGAATTAAAGATTGTCGCGAGATTTTCACACATGTTCAGTTGTGGGTGGGTGTGTGGGACTGATCTGCAGCGGTTTTCGGGCCCCAACCGTACTGGCCTCTTGCCAGCAAAGTGTGAGGAGTATGAAGAGTGGCTGAACCGGAACCTTGACGGCGAAACTTTGCTATACTTAAACCAGAGTTGGGCAAAAAATTATTCGGAAATTATTCGGTGTGTCCGGCAACGCCGAGTCAATCGAATTATTCGACGAATAATTCTACAATTGACCTATACCTTCCGTGTGTTTCCCTTTCCTCAACTCAGGTAGCAAACCCAGTTTTCAGTGTTGCCGGAGTCATTTCATTATTTCTGATTATTCGGTTGCCCAACTCTGACTTAAACCCAAATAAACTGGGGCTCGACGCTCCTCGGCGGCCTTCCCCCACCACATCGGATCGAACGAACTCGCCAGCCAACAGGTACTAGAGTCCCTATATGTAGAGAGTTAAGACAAGAGGGTAGTCAACTTCTGATTGGTCGATGAGTTTTAGGCTCTACGGATGCCGCCATTGGATGCGATTTTGCACTTTTGTTTAGAATCGCAGTTGTTTACCAGCGGTATTTTGCGGATAAAGAGTTAATTTTCGACGAATCTGTTAACTTTAATCATGATATGCCTCAAGAATGTCTGTAAAGCTCAAAAGAATCTTTCAAAGCGTAAATAGATGTCGATCCATAAAAGCAGTAAAAGATTACATCGTCAGAAACTCAGCGGCACTGTAATCTTTGCAGTGGACGAAAACACAACAACGGCCCTCAGAATGTAAACAAATGTGCAAAATCGCATCCAATGGCGGCGCCCATGGTTTCACTTGTCTTAACTCTCTACATATAGAGACTCTAACAGGTACAAGCGTCGGGCCTTCTCCTCTTTCACCGTCTCTTGGCGCTCTATTCAAAACCCCGTACCTGCGTGCGGAGCCTCAGGTAGAATGATGACCGGGGATGGTGTGCGATGCATTGTCCAGCAGGGTGCACAGTGGAGAGGGTAAAAATGAGTGCTGGCGAGCGAGGGGAAAAGGAGCGTCGAGCCCCAGTTGATTTGGGTTTGAGTATAGTGAAAATCTCGCGACAATCTTTAATTCGTCGATAGTACTTGTACTTAATTTCCGAGCTAGCGAAAGAGGAGACGGACGTTATTCATTCGCCCGCGTTTGCCCGTCTCGTTCGAGCGCCCAGCGAGCCAAGGTATATGGAGGAACAGGTATAGTCAATGGGTGGAGCCTGATGAGAGCGTGTGAGTAGCCTGACAGTGAGAATCGGCGTGAGGGTGTGAGTGCCCACCGCTCGTGTCGTAGGCGTCACCTCACCAATGGCGTTCTTCGCCTGAGCCTCACCTAACCAATAGCGTTCTTCGCAGCGTTTAGTTCAAACTGACCGCCGAAAATCCTAGGAGACTTGGTCGAGGGTGCTCGTACCGTACGGCAGGAGTGGCAGGACTGATGGTGGATTTTCGTTCACCTGCCACCTGCCGCCTGCCGCGTGGCAGCTCAATCTGGCTGGCTCATATTCTTCCTTTATGGGCTGGCTCCGCCCATTGGCCATACCTGTTGGCTGTTCCTCCATCTACCTTGAGCACTGACCGTGCAAAATGAGCTATGAGCGGGCTATAACTTTAGAGTGGCAGCGGGCTGGTCCTCCTTGTGCCTTACAGGGTAGAAGGAATCCCGGGAAAAAGCGGAATTTGGACGACAGGTTCCAAAGTTTGAGATTAAATTTTGTAGGTCGTTTCCGGCGATGCCCGAGTTTGTTTACGGAACGACCGGAAACGACCTACAAAATTTAACCTCAAAATCGATTTTTACGGCAAGATGGCGGCGCCCTAGGTGACAACAATGAACCAGCGGAACGTTCCTTCATGTGCCACTTTAAAGTTATAGCTCATTGACCGTGCAGCAGCGCAGCATCGGCGCGTAAGGGTAAGTCACGAATCACGATTCACGAAAGACCGGAGGCGAGACATGCCGAGCCGAATACACTTGATGATGGTACAGGTAAGTGCATGTGACAATGTGAAGGATATAAACAAACACGAAACACGGAATCACAATATAAGTCAGCAAGGTTTAATTGAGAAAATATCAACATTCCGAGAACCGATTAAAAAGGTTTATACGCGTCCAGTGCCCACTTCAACCTACATCGAAACTTTGAGGGAGGCCCGGAGCAAATGGACTGATTTGAAGCTGACGTCATGATACAAATGTGGATACATTAGTCTCCAAGCTTCCCCGGTGTCCGGTTTCTTGTCCCCCCCCCAAAACAAAATTTCGATTTACTTGTTGAGCCGGCTTTTGAACTCGCCTCCCCTTTCCACCTCCCCCCCCCCCCAAGATAGAATGTATGAAGTGCGACATGTATGCATGTATGCAATGGGGAACAATCCTCCCCTTGAATAAAGTTGCAAACTTTTGCTACAGGCTTATTATAATAGGTCAGTTGCACTGTCAACAGAATCTACTTTTGATGCTTGATTCTTATAGATTATGCCCAGAAAATAACAATGGTTTTTGTTCCATCAAAATCTGTTCAGAAATAAGCGAGATATAGCCATTTGAAAATGACGACATTATTGCGTCATTGCGTCGTTTTCCGCGATTGTCCGCCACCCGTGTATCTTTCCATCTAGCGCGCAGTGATGCAGTGATGAGTCATTTTAAAGAGAACAACGTTTGCCAAAGAAGTTTTAAACTATTTAACTTTAAAATCCGTCAATTTACAGTGAATAAATGATAAACAATAATAAAACACACTGATAACACTACAGCCACGGACACAGCAACAAACTACGAACATAAACAATGAAATGAAATATGGCGGCGAGCTTTCGTGAGCAAAGTGGTTGGCGGCATGGGCGCACCCGGGGGGGGCATGCCCCCCCCCCCATAGCAAAAAAAGGAGGAGGAGGAAAGGAGAAAGAGGGGAGAAGAGGAAGGGAAGGGAAGGAAAGGAAGGCAAAGAAAAGCGGAGATTAAAAAACTACCAACGGAATACTATGAGCGAAAATAGATTAAATGGCCTCGGAAATTTGAATATCCATCGCGAAATTCCAGTTGAAAATAAAGCAATCGTTCAAATTTTACGAGAAAAAGGAAAGGCGCGGAGGCTCGATTTTGTGTTGTGATTTTTTTTACCGATTTTTTTTGCCAATAAAACGTAATATTCCTACTGTGCTCAACGGCTTTTACACGAAAAAAAAGATTAGTGAAATTAACCATACGATAGCTGATTTTGGCACCTGCTAGATGTTATGGTAAACTTGACCAGAAGTATGGTACATTTACCGATACTTTGAGTAAATTCGACATGCAATCAGGTAACATCACCTAGTACCTAGTCAAAACATAGTATACTTTTGGTTAACATTGCCGTAACATCTAGCGGGTGCCAAAATCAGCTATCGTACGGTTAATTTCACCGTAGTTTTTTTTCCGTGTAAGTAGATTCCAAGAATCTACTTATTGCAGAGGGTGCGATGTTGGATTTTTCGGGAAATTTTATCAAATGAGCACGTTTCATGGTCCCCTGAGTGAGAAAATACCACTCGTTGAAAATTTATATATATATATATATATATATATATATATATATATATATATGCCTATATATTTTATATATATTGTTCCAGCCTTTATCCCAATTTAAGTTGTTCTCTCTCTCTCTCTCTCTCTCTCTCTCTCTCTCTATATATATATATATATATATATATGTTTATATGTATGTTTCAGCCAGTTTTACCGTTTTTATGTCCCACGATCTTGTTCGTAATTTTTGGTTTTTATTTTTGAAATTTGTCTCAACTATTCGTTGGGTTTAATTCTTGGATGAGTTCGAAGATGGTGTAAATCCGACAGTTAGTTTTCGCGTTATGGGCCGTGTTTGAGTCGTAAAATGTGTTTTTGAGGTTTATTTTTAGGAGTGTTTGTTTTGAGTATTTTTTTTGGGAAAATGTATGTTAGCCGTTTTGTTACGCAGCTTTTTTACTCGAGTCATTTTTTCGTTTTTTGCGTTGTAAGCGAGTTATAGCGATGTGTTTTTCGGGTTTTTTGGCAGTGTTTTTATATGAAGAAATTGTTTTTTTGTTTCAAAAATTTTAGTATATATCGTGGAGGATGTTTTTAGTTCATATGCTCTTTGCCTTGAATTTTCCTTGTGTTTTACGTGTTTTACGAGCTATTTAGTTTCTTATGGGATTTTACAAGTGAAAGACAAGGATGGCGTATTGGTATAATTGCTCTTTCTTTGTTTTACACGTACACTGTTGCTTAGGTACGTTATTTATTTATTTTCTTGTTTTATCAGCTGCTCTTATCTATATATATAATTTCCAAGCTTAATGGAAATTCCCGTCGATCCTTTGGACCGTTCCGGACAAGTGTGGTATCGATCGATGCGGCTCAGTACCAGGATTGTGGGAAAAATACCAGCGGTGCTGTTCAGAGCCATCTTCTCTCTCGAACATCAAAAAAACTAAGAATACTATAGGCGTAATGAGTGGGAGGGAGACAGTCGCTGTACCTCTGTAATGTGCGCGAGAGAGAGATATACCATTTGTTTTTAAGCCCTGGTCGGTCACCTAGCGACGCTAAATTTTTTTTACGTCGACAGCTGATATTTTGGGTGCATCGACACTATATGTACGTAGAGAGGTGACTCCGTGGACTGTAGATCTGTAGGCATGATCTTCATTTTTAAGGTTATTTTTTTTACCCTTGATCATTACTTGACATGCGTTTGTTGATACTCTCAGCTGATGCTTGTGATTTTGTGCGGTGTAGGTCGGTCTGTGATATTTATGTCGATGATAAGTTTTTAATATTTTTTACAGAGACAAATAAAGAGCTCCAGCACCAGAGACAAATGAGATCCTGCACAAAGCATGCGACAGGTGTCCACTTTTTTGGCTCAATTTTTGTCGGAACTCATCGAAACAACAGCCAACATTCACCTATTGTTGACTGATGAGCGCGTAGTTTGCATTCGCCAAGCAAAACCTGTTTCCGTTTCCGGGACCGCGGACCAATCACAGCCTTTTGTTGAGCTCACCATTCAACATTAGGCGAAGGTTGATTGTTGAGGCCGATGAGTCCCGACAAAAGTAGTTCAGGAAAAGAGGACACCGCGCACAACCACGGGAAAAAATGGGGAATGCACGGTCTCTATTTGTCTCTGCCCAGCACACCGTATGCTTCCCTTAAAAAAGTGAAGCAAGTTTAGCGGTCACAGTTTTGTTCGGGAGTCACCGGCTGCAACGATAAGCAGTCAAAAACTGTTGAACTGTTGTTATAATTAAATTATTAACAAAAACAGGTAACAATGGCCGCGAAGCGGCCACTAGCCTCTAGTTCAGATTTATTCCTCATTACCGTTACAAAGATTAAACATTTTTCAATCTTTGTACTATAATCTTTTTCTCATGGTCATTTTTATTTAAATGTTGAACAGCTGATAAAAAAAAAAGAAAATTGAATAATTCAAAGAAAATCATAACATAACCTATTTATTGAAATTTGTGAAAAACTTATATAACCTAGCTTTTATTTCTTACTTGCATTGTAAAGATTACACATTTCTCTGTAGGTAATATAATCTTTTTCACAATTATATTTGGATTTTGAGCAGCTGATAAAATAAAAAATAAAAATTCAGAGAAAAATTCAACGAAAATTATAACTTATATTTAAATTTGTGAAAAAATGGTTTAACCAAGCATGGAATCTACTTCGTCTTACCGGCCTGCCGGGAGGAATTTTTATTGTGAAGACCTATAAAATTCCGTATTCGTAAAAAAAATTATGATGCAAGAATTTTATTTGTTAAAATTGAGGTTATCTCAGGAGAGGGGATCTTAAAATATCGGGTGTGTTCGACCACTAAAAGTATCATTGTCATGGATTATCGCTTTCCTTGAAAGAACACATCAGTCGTTTCATGAGCCCTCCTTCCGGCGTAAGGCAGAAATGTCCTTACTTATTCATTTTGCACACACAAAGCATAGGTAATTAAAAGATAAAAAATGATCAATGTGAATACCCCGACTGTATATTTATATATCGGCACGTTTTCGTTAAAAACAGAAATCTGAGTATTTAAGCTCTCTTAGGCGCAAAATTAGGTAGAAAAGCAAGATTGCATATGATTAGTTCAGTAAATACATGCACTTTTTTCGATGCTGTATTACATACTGTTCATTTAGTTTGGAAACTCAGGAAAGATTGTAAACGTTCATTCAACGTACTATCAATGATTATAGTGGCATAAAGTGCAATTTGGTATTAACGCTGCCGGCTGCACTTTATCCACTTAACACCATGTAAAAGCTCAAAGCATTGTGTGTTGATTTTTGACACATTTGAATGGAAATAGCCTAATTTTGCGTCTCAGAAGAGTTCAATTTTCAAAATTTGCCGGGGGGGGGCCCCCGGACCCTTCGACTGGAGGGTGTCCCCCCCAGACCCCCCATGCGGAGTGTCAGCTTGCCCCCCCCCATATTGAAATCCTGGGTGCGCCCATTGTTGGCGGCACTGCCCAGGTCTGCGTAGCTGTAGTGCAAACATGTAAATCGGTCCAAACTTGACGACGAAATGACGCAAATGGTTACGTCATTTTCAAATGGTTACAACTCGCTTATTTTTGAACGGATTTCGATGGAACGAAAACCATTGTTATTTTCTGGGCATAATCTTTAAGAATCAAGCATCAAAAGTCGATTCTGTTGACAGTGCAACTGACCTATAGTTGATGGTTGATTCGGAGTAAAACCCTAGAGAAATGACGATAAGCGCACTACAGTAACTCACGAAATCCACTCCCAAACTTGCATAATGCTTTCAAACGCCAGTTCATAACGGCGGTGATAGCCGTCTGTGACATTGGATTTCCTTATCTCAATCAGCCCCATCCTCACGAGGTGCTCTCGCGACACCGCACAAGAAAGAGAAGGAGCATTCAATTACCACATAAGATTTAGGCGGCTATCAGCGTCATCACGATCTCACGTTTGAAAGCATTTTTGTAAGTTTGAGAGTGGATTTCGTGAGTTTTTAGGGCGCTCATCGTTATTTTGTGCAGAATTTTACATCCGAAGCGACTATAAATAAGCCTCCAGCAAAAGTTTGCAACAACTCCATCATTCTCAACCACAGAAAAGAGGAAGTGAACATCACCGACAGCTTGCTTATTTAAAGAAAAAGTTTCATATTTGAATTCCATTTGTGAAGAAGATGAAAACGTCCTGATCCAACCATTGAGCGAAAATTCGGGAATGGTATTTTGGTTTTTTCGAGATATACCATCCACCCGTGACGTAGTTGAACTCTAGCATAAAAGCAAGAGCTAACGTTTGCAGCAGGGACCAAAATACAGGGTGTTGATTAAAATAGTTTCCACTCGGGTTTTTCGAAAACGGTCGCGAATTTCAAAAATCGCTGAAACACGTGTCAAATATTATTGAGGGGGACGTCTTTTAAGGGGTCACTGATTTTGGGCCCCACCTGGGGGCCCTCCAGGGGGATCCCCACCACCCTAAATCCCATACTTCAAATGGGGACCTCCAATTTTTATTTAATATTTCGGAAGAAAATAAAATGCTGAAACTTTTGACGCTAACCGGAAGTCGATATCGTTTTTCGTTTTCGATACATCAAAGGTCAAAGTTCGATATGGACCCATTTTCAAAAATGTGCAACTTCCCTTTCAATGGTCCGAATTGGTTTCAATTGGTCCGAATTGAGTAAACTTTGGGTCTAAATTGCTCTAAAAAGCGAGTTGTTTTCAAAAAAATTACGAACTGTCCAAAAAAATTATTTCAGGGGCGTTTTTGGGACCCTATTTTTTTTTTTTTTTTTTTAAAAAATTCAAAATTTTAAGAGGCTGTAAAAGAGAGACAACTTCAATTTTCAAAAAAACGCTGAACCAGGAGTCCCATCATTTCTAAGAATACACCTTTCCAGGGGATCGAAAGTTGTCAGACAGTACAAGCGGGGGGGGCCACGAACCTTCAACTTTGAAAATTTTAAATGATAACATCTCAGAACCCTGCTAGAAAGAACGTTTTAAGCCTAACATTTTGGCACAAACCGCAGGTCGATATCGTTTTTCATTCTCGATTAATCGAAGGTCAAAGTTTGATATCGTCCATATCATCCATTTGGTCGATATCAAACTTTGACCTTCGATTAATCGAGAATGAAAAACGATATCGATCTGCGGTTTGCGCCAAAATGTTCGGCTTAAAACGTTCTTTCTAGCAGGGTTCTGAGATGTTATCATTTAAAATTTTCAAATTTGAAGGTTCGTGACCCCCCCCCCCCTTGTACTGTCTGACAACTTTCGATCCCCTGGAAAGGTGTATTCTTAGAAATGATGGGACTTGTGGTTCAGCGTTTTTTTTTTGAAAATTGAAGTTGTCTCTCTTTTACAGCCTTTTAAAATTTTAAATTTTTTTAAAAAAAAAAATTAGAGTCCCAAAAATGCCCCTGAAATAATTTTTTTGGACAGTTCGTATTTTTTTTTTAAAACAACTCGTTTTTTAGAGCAATTTAGACCCTAAGTTTACTCAATTCGGACCATTGAAAGGGAAGTTACACACTTTTGAAAATGGGTCCACATCGAACTTTGACCTTCGAAATATCGAAAACGAAAAACAACATCGACTTCCGGTTTGAGTCAAAAGTCTTAGCATTTTATTTTCTTCCGAAATATTAAATAAAAATTGGAGGTCCCCATTTGAAGTATGGGATTGAGGGTGGTAGGGACCCCCGGGGGGCCTCCAAGACGTCCCCCTCCAATAATATTTGACACGTGTTTCAGCGATTTTTGAAATTCGCGACCGTTTTCGAACAGTGGAAACTATTTTAAGCCACACCCTGAATAATGTTGCTGCTTGACATGACGATGGCGGTCAGCCGAAAGCCGTTGGATGATGCGTACTTCTGGTCCCCGGTCTTAACAGCGCAGCGCCGGGAATAAAATGCGTTATACAGGGTGTTCCTGGATTAACACGCATAGATGATGGAGGTGATTTTTCAAGGAAAACTAAGACTTTTTTTTCCTATAAACATAGGCCATAAAATGCTTTCCCTCTGAGCTATGATTTTTCAAAGTTGGAAAAAATTTTGGTTTTTAACACAACGGCCAATGTTATGGATGAAATTGAATGAAAATTAGTTTCCAAGGGTATTTTTTGGTGTAAAATTCAATTTTTGGGTCGAATAAACGTTTCAAGGAGTTTAAATGGTAGTTTCAGAGGGGTGTTGATCTTAAAATTGAAAAATTTTTGGTAGCCGGTCAATTTTTTAAAAATTAAGGTGCATATTCGGATTTTATGAGCAAAAACAAAGGTTTTTGATCCCTTCCATTTTTGTCCTCCGCCGCGTTTTTAATGGCGAAAAATGGATTTGAAATTTTGTCCGTTTTTGGGTATACCCTGCTAATTGAAGGCGCAACTTCCGACGTCACCGTCCCGAGCACGTAAACTCTCCGCGCCAGCGCGAAGCTATGCGTTTGGTGGTGTCCCCCCTCCCATCATCTTGGAAAGCAAGAGTAAACTCGCAAGTTCATCAAGTTTTAGAGGTTGCCTAATGGGGCATTTAAATAAAATAAACCATAACTATCATTATTATCTGTTATGATTATTGTCAAAAACAGTTACACACATTAAACAATCAAACCGTCAAAGCCATCAAACAAAAAGTGTATGCTATGCCCGTTCCTGTTGTTGAAACATTGCAGCATCGCATTGTCGAGGTGTGTGCCGATTTAACTCGAACGCAATGCAGATCAACCGTGACGTCAGTAATAAAGAGGTGCACCTCTTGCGTCAACCAAGGTGGTTTTCATTTTGAACATTTGCTGTAAAATTTTAAATATTTTTAAGGCATATGAGTGCCTTCTTAGCTTCGTTTGATCCAAGTTTTTATAAAAGAAAAAAAAAAACTAAGTTCGATTGTTCCATAACAATTATTGTTGATTGTCTTGTTGTTACAGTTATTACTAATTGTTTCGTTTACACATTAATAATTGTAATTGTTTTTTTAAAAATCATAACAGATATGAATGATAATAATGATAATTAAGGTTATCATTATTATTACATTATTGTTACATCGATAAATTATTATGATTATCATAACATAAAGTCCATGGTTTATTTTATTTAAATGTCCCATTAGGCAACCTCTAAAACTTGATGAACTTGCGAGTTTACTCTTGCTTTCCAAGATGATGGGAGGGGGGACACCACCAAACGCATAGCTTCGCGCTGGCGCGGAGAGTTTACGTGCTCGGGACGGTGACGTCGGAAGTTGCGCCTTCAATTAGCAGGGTATACCCAAAAACGGACAAAATTTCAAATCCATTTTTCGCCATTAAAAACGCGGCGGAGGACAAAAATGGATAGGATCAAAAACCTTTGTTTTTGCTCATAAAATCCGAATATGCACCTTAATTTTTAAAAAATTGACCGGCTACCAAAAATTTTTCAATTTTAAGATCAACACCCCTCTGAAACTACCATTTAAACTCCTTGAAACGTTTATTCGACCCAAAAATTGAATTTTACACCAAAAAATACCCTTGGAAACTAATTTTCATTCAATTTCATCCATAACATTGGCCGTTGTGTTAAAAAAACCAAAATTTTTTTCCAACTTTGAAAAATCATAGCTCAGAGGGAAAGCATTTTATGACCTATGTTTATAGGAAAAAAAAGTCTTAGTTTTCCTTGAAAAATCACCTCCATCATTTATGCGTGTTAATCCAGGAACACCCTGTATTGTGAGATAACTGTTTCGACATGACGGCGCCGTTTTTGCATATACCAAGAATTGAAGGCGCAGGATGATTATACCTCTAACGAAGGCACTAAATGAGTCACGCACTACGAAGTCCCACCCCCACCCCTCCACACACGTTGTTCGCTCTCGCTCTCGCTCTCGCCCTCACCCCCACAGGACGGAGGTCGAGACCGAGCTGCATTGCACCCTCAGCACTCAGCAGTCAGCACCTCCTTATACAGGGTGGTCCAGTTCTTTCCGGCATAAATTTCAGAGGTCATTCGGGAGGTCTATACGAACAAAAAAAATTCCTATGAACCATAGTCCGAAAATGCTTCGTTTTCCAGTTATGAAAGCTCAAAGTTGCGCGAAAAGTATTGTACGGAAAAGAGAAAAAAATTATCCTGAGCAGCAGAAGGGGAAATAAGAAAAATCAGAGTACAGGTTTTGTTCTACTAAACGAGAGCTACAAAAAACGTCTCCCTGACGTGACTTTTTTCCCATAAACGCGTTCCGAAGGGCTTACGGCCGATCCAAAAAATTACCGTATGACCGTACGCGGCAGAAAAGTGGAAAAAAAAAGTGTGTTAAGGTGAAAACCAATTGAAACCACTCCACTTCATTCGGAGCTTGTCAGAGCTGGGTCCATCTCTTCTTCTTTCTCAGGGACCAAATAATGTTAATGTTAAGTCCCCAGCATAAGCTCTCTCATTGGTCGAAACCGCACGCAAGATGAACGCAATGGGGCTCTTGCAAAATTTTGCTGTAGGGCATTGAAGAAGTGATTCTTACAAAAAAACCTGTAAAAATGATGATGAGTATAAGTACACTAAAAAATCACGAAATTCACTCTCAGAATCGGGCTTAACGGTGCGGTGGATAGACGCAGGTATCATGGCAGATTCCTATCTAATTTCAGACATATCTCTGATGTGTTTCCTTAGAGAAAGTGACATAATAGACAGGAATCTCCCATGATACCTGCGTTCAAGTGCCATTACGATCTTGCCGTTATGGCCTTGCCGTTATGGCAGTTATGTGAGTTTATTACTGAATTTTAGACTTTCTCAGCGTGATTTTCGTGATTTTCGCTGGTTTGTACATCAGATTGGATTCTTCATAAGCTCACAGCAAAATTTTGCCAAAGCCCCATTCAATGCTCGGATCCTAACATAAATTGGTGGCAGCTTATTTAAACAGATGTATTTCACAAAAGCAAAGATAAGGGCCGAAATCAGGTGATGACCCCTCCCCCTGCTTTCTATCCTTCGCTCATGAGACTGTTTAGAAGGGCTTATCGAGAGAGAGAAAAGCAAATTCCTGAATCCACTTCTACAGAGAAAACGCCAGGACGAGTCAAGTTTCAATGGATCAGGGTCATCCTGCTTAAACTACCACAAGAATTAGGCCAATGGGCCCAACATTTTGTTCAACGCGGGCAGATCTCTTGGTTGAACGCAAGTTGCGCTTTGACCAATTGTAATCCAAGATTCACAACTTCCGCCTAATTGACACTGAAGATTGTATGAGTCAAACAAACTTTGAATTGCGATGTAACTAAGGAATCCTAGCTTTTGATGGCTCAGCCCGCACCTGTTCAGCAATGCGCAGTTTCCAACAATCATAACTTTACTTTACAAATGTTGAAAGTTTTAGCGTTAAATCTGCTTTCATTTGTAAGCATCTCCAATTGATGGTGGATAAATGCGAACCTGTGGTGCAGCGTGCAATTTGGCAACGTTGCATTTTCCCCATTTAAACCCATGCAATAAGTCGAGTGCGGAGGTGTTCACCGAACACCCAATAGTTCGATCTTTTTCATGAGTTTAAGTGGACACACTTCAACGTTGCCAAATTGAACGCTACGTCACTGTTGCGAGCCGACCATCGAATGCCCCCATTTTAGCTACTTTGGTCTTTAGAGCCTATATACTTTGACCATCTGAGAAGACCTTAAAGAATCTTCGATTCGAAAAATGGACCAAGTATTTAAAACAACGCTGTCATCACTGGCACTGGCCCTGAGCGCTGAAAAACCAATTGAAACTCCACTCACGTCACCTCGTTGATAGGGTTGATAGGGACGCACAATTTGACAACAAGCTGTACAGAAAAGGTTTGTGTGTACACGAAGATACCTTCGCTAGATACGCGACATAAAACCAATGTCTTATCTCCTTTAAGGGGTCGGGAAAAAATCCATGGCCTTCAGTGATTTTACACGGAAAAATCCAACAAGATAAAATTTTGGTTATAGATAAGAACAGCTGCAGCGCGTGCAATCTGGCAACGTTACTTTCAGTGTATTTAAAGTAATGAAAAAGGTCCAAGTCTTAGGGGTGCACAGTGCACTCCATCGAATCGATATTTAACATGAAATTAAATGGACGAAATGCAACGTTGCCCGATTGAACGTGCTGTCAGTGGATAAAAATCAAAATGCGATGACGCGATTACGCGAATAAGAATCAACTCATGAAGCTGTGTTTCTCAGATGTGAGGGCCTAGTCAACAAATAATCTTTGAAACTTTTTGAACGTTATTTTTCTTCGAAACGTACGATAAAATAACTAAAAAGAGGGGTATACAGTCTTTGTTTCGAGCTTTGAATACGTTTTGAATTAAAACGTAAAGTTTAATGTGAACTTTCTCTTGCGCTTGACGTACCTACACTGGAAAAAAAAGGACCGGAAAGTATAGGCAAACATGGAACAACGGCAAAATCGGGCGTGATACCCAAATTTTGCCGTTGTTCCATTTTTGCCGGGAACGTCCGGGTCTCTGCAGTCTGCACCCTACTTTTTATTCAGTGTAAGTATGTGTGGAGGATTTCTGGTTTAATTAATTAGATTGTTGGACCCAAAAATGTTTGGGAAGGATCGAGTGTCCTTATTACTTAAGTTAAAGAGAGTCTCAACCAATTAAAGGCGAGGACTCGCAACTTGAGGTCGAGCAAAAGGACCGTCCTTACCAAACATTTTTTCAGCCTTGGTTTGTAATATTCACCATTCGACGGGGCAGACGTAACTCCTTGGTCCTCAGTGGTCTGACCAACAGTCAAAGACGCATATATTTCTTTAATATTAGGCCTCCACACACTTTCAAAAATTATGATTTAACAGGCACACAAAAGAGAGTTATTTATAAAACTAGTGGCCGGTGGCCGCTTCGCGGCCAAGCATCATTCCGTTTCGCGTGATTTTTGTTTATTCAAGCTAGACTTTGACTCGATATCATCCACTCCCTAACTCCGTTTGCTATTCGCCCATCTAATCTTGCTCTGAAGAACGAAATCTAAAAACTTACTCTATTATTCCTGAAATACTACACTACAGTGGTATTTTCTCATGTACACTAAAGGTTTAGAAAACAGGAGTCATCATTTGGAAGGGCATAAATAGCATAACCCCCGCCGCCACCCCCTTACATGAAACTTAAACATTTTAGGGGTAGTCGTTCTCAAGAGGGCCCGATCCAAAACCGCCAATTTTTTTTGACGCTCATGGAGACGCCGAAACCCCTAGAATGGCGCATTAGAATGCGTCATATTAGCGCATGTGGATTACACGATTTAGAACTGTACAGAGAAAAGAAGGAAAGGAGAGAAAGAGACAGCGCGAGAGTGAGAAACCTGATGCATTCACAATAAAATGAGAAGTTCGGGATAAGCGAACAAATACGCATGACCGAGATCGCACACCTACAATAACCTTTCGTTGACTGACATGTAAGAGTATGAGACATTGCGTTTCAGTAAATCAAAAATCTATGGAAGAGTGGAAGAGAAACTTAGCGCGGGAAAAGTATGTCTTTTTCAAACAGCCCTTTATTAACGACAATAATTTTTGAAATAGGTTGGCTCGAAAATTCAAGCAAACTTCATCTAAGTTTTTAAATTTTTTTAAGCTTATTGGACGTGGGGTCATATACACATTATACACCCCCTATTATTTGGGTCATTCTTTCAGCGCTTTTTGACTATCGATTTCGCAGCAAATTGCCGTTTTTTGGCTACTTTTTCAAAAATTCCTTGGCGCATTTGGTGTACGTTTTAGAGCTTTTGGCTTATCTTTTTTGGGAATTGGCGCTTTTAAATGGTCGCCTCCTCCCCCCCCCCCCCCAAATGATGAAATTTCTACTTTTTAGAGTTGTTCCAGACCACTTCACGAAGCTCAAGTTAGTATGACCAGTGAACAACTGCTGGCAGCCGATTTTAGCGTGCGACGCGACGGGTCTATTGGACCCAGTTTCAGCATCTAAGGGCATCTCAAGTTCACCATAGAGTTTTAGTGTGAAGTAAACGGTTAGGCAAAAATTACATCAATAAATGCACTCATCGGTCGCAATCGGTTGTGACAAAACTCGCATAGCGTTTCAAACTCTTATCTCACCCACTCTCCCGTGCGACCTCCAATCCCGTGTATACCCACCTCTTTCTATAGCCCTGGCGGCTCGTGGAGGCGAGGCGACGAAAATGAGAGGGTGTACAGGATTTCTTTTGAAATCCTCTTCACATAAACTTTTTTGATAATTTTATGTTCCATTCATACTTTTTGGACTATTGAAAGAAAGGACGATGGAATACTAATTATTTAAACCTTTGTATGTTTTTTTTTAATTTTTTTTTCTTTCTCAAACTTCAAAAAAATGTGAGGTGATGGATCCCTGTCGCCTCACTTGCCTCACCTGGCGAGCCGCCACTGCTTTCTAGTGTCCTGATTCGTATACACAGGGCCTCGTATTTCGGCATGTTAATAGCAAAATCGCATTAAAATTGAGGAATGCATTTCTGCCAAAAAATATTTCACAAAAGATGTCTCTAAATACAGTTTTTTTTTTAAAAATTATAGTATAGCAGTACAACATGGGGGTTACGTGAGAGCAAGAAAGACAGTTTGTCTTTGTTTGGAACGCTCATCACCGGATGACGTCATCACCAAGTCATCACTAAAAGAACCGTCTATTTCGAAATAAACGTCGTACTGGCCCACTAATATTACTGCACAGATTAAAAAATAACAGGTATATAATCAAATGAACCATTAAAAACTACATACTCAAGGCTCAAGAGATCCATCGAAACTTTGTTTTGTTTTGTTTTGTTTTGTTTAAATCGGGAAAAACAGACCTTAAAAACATTATAACCTTGCCAAAACGCGAACTGAAACGAAAACAACTCAAATCGCCAACTTAAAAATGAAAAAATTTGCAACCATATTCTTGGTTCGTTAGTAAGTAATTCTTGGATGAATCACTTGCACATTTAAAGTAAACAACGCATTTACAACAGGAAGCCAATTATTTACTTAACTCAGTAATATTTGACAGTTTATTATTAATAAGAAAAATATAACCACCGTCTCAACTTATCAATATTAACCCTAATGTCCCTAATCATTTAGTTTCTTTATAAATTCTCGAAACCTAGCTCTTTGCAGGGTTATATTCGAGGTATCGAATCAATGCACCGATCTCATCAAGTCATCACTCGTTGATTGTACTATTCTGTAAATTTGCGTATGAAACATATGATAAATATCGAAGCTCTATACATCACGAAGCGATACAGCAACCGCGTCAAGCCATCATCAATCGAAGACTGTACAGTGCTGTCGTATATTTAACATAAAAGATACACATTTTTTATTAAGTCTGAAGTGACTGTTTATTTCTCGACACAGCTAGCAGCACTGTGACTGTCCTATTGAGTATACCTACGAAAATACATGGATAAAAAGTCGAAGCTATACATCGATATCATTAAGTCGCTATTAAAATGCGTCTACCCGAACGGTTCCTCCCGCGAGTAAAACAATGATGAACATCGCCATGGTAACGTCAAATTGTGCGATCGAATTAAAAAAAAAAATTTTCTGAGCATCACGTTTCTCGCTCACACGCGTACAAAATCGTATGCTCTTCCGCACGTATACATTTAAAAAAGGACTACAAAAACTCGCTTCTCTCTCTCACCCTTGCAAAACGAACTGATTCGCATCCTTTTCGCACTCGCACAACTTTTTGAGAGAAAAGTTTTTAGCATTTTAAAAAGGGACGCGGGCCCGTAAGGAAAAACTTATAATTTTCCCGAAGCATTGGAGCCGATCCCGATCGAACGGTACCAGGCCCCTCCCGAACGGTGCAACGGTTCTCCGGGAACTTAGCTTTATTCTTACAAATATAATATAAGAAGATTTCCTTTCCAGAGATGCTATACATATACCGAGAATACACTTTCCATTGCAATGAATTGTATTCGATGAAATGCTAAATCAGCAACAAATATTGCTAGTTTATCAATATTTTTTGCTTCAATGGTAAAGTTATTGCTCGACTAGCT
This sequence comes from Trialeurodes vaporariorum, assembly GCA_011764245.1. Taxonomy (NCBI): domain Eukaryota; kingdom Metazoa; phylum Arthropoda; class Insecta; order Hemiptera; family Aleyrodidae; genus Trialeurodes; species Trialeurodes vaporariorum. The sequence goes on from VMOF01000220.1 coordinate 69,750,215, forward strand.
ATACACGTTTTCTTCTTTTATAATTAATGGCTTTACAAATTGTAATTCTTGTAAGGTAGGTGACCCAAAGGTGGCCACACCTAAGCTTGGACCCAATTTGCACTAAGAAGGCATGAGATAGAGAAAAAACGAAATACACCAAATTATTCTTCAGACAGTTGGCTATCATATACTGATTTCATTTTTTTAATTTTATTTTGTTTTTGGGCTTTTTTTTGCGTTTGGAAAAAAGTAGGGTTTTGACATCGCGCAAAACGTGCACCTAAGATGGCCACCCCTAATATTTTTGATGCACCTAAGGTGGCCGGCCGACACACTTGATTTTTGGTATGGGGGAAGCAATAGCATCCTGTTACTCAGCCCTTTAAAACCATCTATTGTCAATTCATGAAACTAACTGAAATAAACGGGGGTGGGCCACCTTAAGAGCCGGGCCACCTTTGGGCCACCTACCTTACTGATAAAAATATTCCTGTTAATTCAATCGGAATTCCGTTTTGAAAAGTATTTCACACAGAATTCTTAAAACCGGAAAAGTAACAGTAAAAGTAACCACAATTCTTGTTGAAATAAGGGGACGTCCTATGACTGTAACCAGTTACAGTTATCAGAATTCCGGAGAGGGAATACTTATATGATCACAGAATTCTTCTTACGACGACAACAGGGAATTTTCCTCAGTGTGCGATTTCAAGTTTATTCCCGCTTTTCATCAATCACATTTCAATTTTAGAGAGACATTTATTTTCGTATAAAGGTAACACGAGGCGTCGGGGGGGGGGGGGGGGGGGGGGGACATTTTTGGGGTGACACCCGACGGGGTGGAGGAAAAAAAAGGGAACGAAAAGGGGGAAAAGAAAAACGAAGAAAAAAGAAAAGAAAGAGAAAGAAAAGGAGAAAAAATAAAAAAGAAGAAGAAAAGAAAAGAAAGGGAAAGAAAAAAGAGGAAGAAAACGAAGGGAAGGAAGAAAGGAAGGTAGTGTAAGGTAAGGTGGTTGGAGGTAGGAAGGGAAGACAGTTCGCTGCGAATGCTACCGGTTTTAAGGTATGTGCATATTGTCGGTTAGGTTGGATTAGGTGACACCCGGGGGTGACACCAAACTGGACTATGGTCAAGGGATACCATTCTAAATTATTAGAAAAGAAAAGTTAAAAAATGAATATCATCAAGATGGGAAAAAAACCACCAACTTAAAACAAAAAAACAAAACAAAAAACAAAAAACAAAAAAGATTTGGTCCAAGATTTTTGAAATATTAATTTTATCATCATTCTTTTTCTTTTTCTTTTCTAAGTTCAAATCTACTAAAAATTTAACTCCACCCCATACATTTTTCTTGGTTCTCTCTCAAAAAAATCCGGGAAAAAACCCCTTAAAACTAGCTTTCCAAGGGAGAACATTTTAAAAAATTTCCGGGGGTGAACCCCCGTACCCCCCTTAACCCGGGGGGGGGGGGGGGTTTCCCTGCCCCCCCGACCCCCCGGGTGCGTAAAAAGTAGGTGCTTCACTCAAACCCTCCTTCCCCACCGAAACAATTTCTGGCTGCACCAGTGCATCAATACTTCATTACTTTTCTCAAACAACAAACGTTCTCACTATCATTATTTGAATAACGCAAGCATAAACTGCAGTAAAGAACTTGATTCAAAATAGGGGGTTTTCGCCCCCCCCCCCACGGATTTTCCTGAAACTTTGTACTTCGATAGTACTTGATATAAGTAGTATTTTTTCAACTATGGTTCTTCTAAAAATAATTAGAGGGAGAGTTACAGCGTTGCACAGTTTTCACCTTTCAAAAATTCATAACTTTCGCGTAAACCATCCGATACGCGGTTTTCACTGAAAGATGCGGCTTGGGAAGCGCTTTAAGGTTATTCAGACAAACTTCAATTTGATTAATTTTTGACTTAGTTATGGTAATTTTTGTGATTTTTAGGCCACTCAAAATTTACTTAAAGTGAAGTGAAAAAAAAAACCCTATTTTTTTATTTTGACTGGGTTAAAATATGTTATTCTTCTTTAAATTCGGCGTAAAATGAGCCCAAGCA